>WWET01002358.1:75965-89911 GCA_011038615.1 Limnodynastes dumerilii
GACCCCCCCCTCCCCGGCAGCCTGACCCTACCCCTCCCTCCCCTGCAGCCTGACCCTAACCCTCCCTCCCCTGCAGCATGACCTAAACCTTCCCTACCCCGCACAGAGAGTTTACTCATCTGTCCTTTGGTCCGGCGATAGCGGCGGCAGAGGGATTTGTCTTTTCTGAAGGAGAATGGGTGAAGTATGCCGAATGGCATACACACCCATTCTGAATTTTTTTTTAAAATGTGAAGTATTTAAAAAAAGGGACATCCAAATAGGGACTTTCGGATGTCCCTTTTTCGCAAATCACATTTTGTGGAGAGAGAGAGAGAGAGAGAGAGCCATTTGTATGTCTTCATAGTAATGTAGGCTTCTGCCATTACATGGTATTACTGTACATAGTGGAGCTTCACTGGGGCAAAGATACCGTTAATGATTATTAAAAAAATTATCTGTATAGAGCTGCACATTATGTTGCTGATATGTAGATGAGGCTTAATAATTATTCATGTTTGATGGCTCATACAAAATGTAGGCTGAAAGCCTTACAGTGGATGAAAAGTATTGCTCTGCTCCCAGGCACTATTTCTCCAATATTTGTAAACCAATTAAAATGCTGCAATGGAAGGGAGTGATCTATGAAAGTACTGTGACACAGATCAATATAATGAGACATTTGACGGATATAAGGTCACATAACAGTGGAGAATGACACTAGCTTCTTTGCTATGGACAGAATGAGTGTACAAACCGCAGAAGGGGGCTACACATAGGAATGCCTGACTCTAAACAGCACTGCAGTGTATTGCCGAGGCAGAACATTAATAAAATATTGCTTTAAAAGCCGTCGCAGTGAAGCAGGTTCATCTAATGTGACACGTACATACAGCGTAATACTCTCATAATATTTAGCGGCACAGTTCGTGACCGGCATAATGTGGGGCTACGTTAGAAGTATGTGCTTCCCCAGGCTATTTCTGTTTAAATGATTCATTGTGCTGCTCTGTCAAACACCCTGTCATTGTTACCTTTATAAATGACCAGCAGTCACAGGACCACCAACAGCAGAAGAAGAAGGAAGTTGATAAACATTCAGCCATATTTGTGTTCCTCTACAGAGTGCGGCTTCTCTGTGAATGGTGTTATCCATCCTGCACCTGTGTTAGCAGACTGACCCCATTACATGAATATTGTATCATTCCCCTTTCCTTTGTGCTTCTCACATTCAGTTTCTGTACTGGTTGCACGTCCCTTTTGTAATACAGTTCAGAGCTGCGTCTTCTGGTTAATCTGAACAAAAATAGACACACAATGCTTCTTCTTCTGTATAAATCACTACTCCGACTTGACAAGTCCTGGCTCCCAGAAAAGCAAGGTGCGTTCACTACGCCATTCACTTCCACAGCCTGATTTACAGTTATGTCCGCCCTAGGCTCTTAAGAACCTTGGGCAGGATCCAGACTTAAGAAGGAGCTTGAAATGAATACTATCATTAGCGCTTTTAGCGCTAATGATAGCAACCAGGCTCGCTGCACCTCGCAGCGCACCTAGCAGGACCGCGGGGAGTATTTATTAATACTTACCCCTCCGGCGAGGTCCTACGATGGTCAGCGAGCCTTTCGCTGACATCGTTGGGCTATGGAGTCGCGGCGCATGCGCAGTAGCTGCCTTTTGGGAATTTAAAGTCTCAAAAGGCTAAATCACTGCGCATGCGCCGGGATCAGAGCCAGACACATGCCCGGACAGGTAAGTTTAAAAGCTTCGGTCTTTTATTTTTTTTGTATTTTTTTAAGTTTAATAGGGTTATTAGATAAAATTTTATTAAAATTAGTAAAACATTTGTTTTGTTTTTTTTGTTGTTTTTTTTTACTTAGATTTGAATGGGCTTTTTTTAGTGAACTGTATTCCAGCGGTCTCCCAACATGTACCCCCCTCTTCCTCCCCCTAATAACAGCTATTAGGAAGGGGTTTATATGGGAGACCGCTGGAATACTTACCCCAACGCCATCTTTAGAAGGCGTTCTTTAACAATCCGCGCTGACACTTAGTAATTACTTAGTAGTACCGGCCAAATCCGCGCTGACAATTTGTAAATACCGGCCCAAATTCATTAGAGCGAGCCGGCAATCGAGAGGGTTAATGCGATCGTCGCCATGGTTTCCATGGCGATGATAGCATTATAAATAAGGAACTCTACGTTTTCATATGATAAAGCCCGTTTTCAATGAAAACGGGCTGTATCATATGAAAACGATGTTTGTAAATAGAGCCCTAAGAGAGGAAAGTTACTCCTGGGTTAAACCATGTTGATTGCAGGGGAGTCATATTTCACCTGTTGCAAACAGTATTAGAGTTGAGAGCTTATGTTTCCTATGCCAAGTCTAAATAACAGTGTGATAGTAAAGCTGGTCAGTATCTGTGTGCAGTAATTCAAAGACATATCCCTGCATGCAAAGTATACAATTAACTTGACTTCAGCTTCAGTCCCTCTCCTAAAGAAAATTGTGGTGGTTCCCCCTAAAGTCATGTGCCCTAGGCCATTGCCTAGTAGCCTAATGCTTAATCTCTGTCCACTTCTATACTCTGTTACTCACAGTTGCCCTTAAGGATCTCAAAATATATTGGCAAGTATGTGCTACTGTCTTCACCAAATAATCCTCAAATACTAGCTGCATCTGGCAAATGACCAGGGGTGAACCTAAGCACGGCCAAGCAGACCTCTAGATAGAGGTGGCAACCCTGGCCCCCATCTGGATGGCGTATACTCTGTGGGTTCATAATGGGCACCAGCCTCATGTATTCTCTGAGTATCCCAACCCAACAGAAAACGCAGACGGAGTCTGGGCAAGAAGGGGTTTACCTGAAGTTAAAGGCCCAAATTCATAACGGGTTAGCACACAGGACCGGATCCAGACTTATAAAAGAGGGTGTTTTCCGATCGCCACGATGTTTTTTGCAGTGGAATAGTCAATTTCATAGGTACAAAGGGCTGGATCCAGAGTTAGGTAAGTGTCTGAAATTAGTTACTCCTGGGCTAAACCATGTTGATTGCAGGGGAGTCATATTTCACCTGTTGCAAACAGTATTAGAGTTGAGAGCTTATGTTTCCTATGCCAAGTCTAAATAACAGTGTGATAGTAAAGCTGGTCAGTATCTGTGTGCAGTAAGCAATTCAAAGATATATCCCTGCATGCAAAGAATACAATTAACTTGACTCCCCCTGAAATCAACATGGTATAGCCCAGGAGTAACTAATTTCAAGCACTTACTTAGGTCTGGATCCAGCCCACAGTTCCAGCAATACCATTTTATGGGTTTTTGCGTATCTTCTGTGGAATAGAAATGGCAACATTAACAAAACAAATTTTAGGCCTCATTTTGCTAAAGAAATGTGTTTAACTTTCCAGCAAAATGCAAAAATGAGGCAAATTTGTTGCAGAAAATGTTAAAATAAAATATTTTCCTGTCAGAGATAACTAATGATTATGTTTGTGCCCACGAACAAAAGTTTCCATTCTCTCAATTTAAGATATTAGGACATTTTGCAAGTAAAGTTCCTCTTTAAGGATGCAAAAATAATAGCAAACGTATAACAAAGACAACAGGGGAGCAGGAGAAAGGGAAGGAGCAAGAAGCACCAGCAGGAAGACTGCAGTCCTAAGCTAGGTGCACATTAGTATGATTTCACTGACCTTACCTCGAGCAGATGTTCAGATCGACAGTGTCGGTTGGGTCGGCTGTGCATACCAACTGGTAGAGGCAGAGCTCTGGAGTTTTGACAAATGAATCCATCCAACCACACTATACATAGATTGACCTGAGGAGATAAAAATCGACTGATTGGCCCAATAATTGTATAGTGTGTTCCAGCTTTACAAAGCTCTTCTGTGTCAGTAGCACACCAAATATTCATTTAGACAAACATAATTTCAATAATTGTGAAATGACTTAAGCTGGGTACACAGCTATGCAATTATCGGACCATTCATATGATTCCAGACCATTTGGAACAATATTACGAAAGTGTGACTCTCCCATGATCCTGATTTGTATTAATAAGGAAGGTTGTATCGGATGACTGGGTTTTATGAATGTTCATGATCACATACAGGTTAGAAAAAAGATAAAAAAATTCTAATTAGAGAATGTAGTCTGGCACAGCTATATAGGATCTACAATCATCGCTCACCACCACGTAGCTTCAGAATGGAATGAAATGTACCTTTCTGGCAACCAGCTGTGAGCTTTTCTCCGGTGATGTCAGTATTGTCCTCTCTTCTCATTGTGTGTGGTCTATGAACTAGGAACTTGTAGCTGATCACAGGGGACAGTTAAGCCCTGGGCTTAATATTAGCTAAGAATATTATTGGAGAACAAGAGGAGAAGAGCTAAGAAATTCATAGCTAACCACTGGCACTATAGATATTGTAAAACTACAACTCACGGCATGCTCCAACAACATAGGCATAGCTGACACCTAGCAAAGCATGATGGGGCTTATAGTTTAACAACACCTGGAATTCCATATGGCGTACTGTGCACACACTGAATGCAGACCCTCCAACATGACCCTATCCATTAGGTACAATTTAATCCACTCCTGTGCTTCCTATGGCCACGCACCTGGTGGCCATAGGAAGCACATTTTGTACCTAATGGAATGGGTCATGTTGGAGGGTATGTGAATGTAGTGGTGGTGAGGGGGGTTTTTGCGTTGTGGTGTGGAATTCTCATAGCTCTTTGCTAAATGTTCATTCGGCCACGCACCTGGTTTAAATGAATTAACTGTTATTTAAAAAACTATTTGCCTCTTCAACAAAGGTGGATACCATAGTAACTGATAGTTGGAAACTGAGAAACAGAGTATTTTGTACCTAATGGAATGGGTCATGTTGGAGGGTATGTGAATGTAGTGGTGGTGAGGGAGGTTTTTGCTTTGTGGTGTGGAATTCTCATAGCTCTTTGCTAAATGTTCATTCTTCTGCTGACCTGCACTTATGGCTGAATTAGGCACACTATAGTGGCAAATAAAAAGCTTCCATACTGTATTATGCATTACACACATCCCCATATAACCACCACAGTGCAATGTAGAGCAAATGTTTGTGAAGTCAATATGTGGAGACCATTGTGGAAACCACAGCAAATGTTAATCCTATTCTGGTAACAGAAGACATTGCAGAAACGGAATTTCCATATGGAGCTCATTCAATTAACTCAAAGCAAATGCAGGGACTGTGTATTTCTATGGGCCATAGCTAAATTTGTGTAGCATTGGCTTCTTGCATACATAAGCAGATCAGACTGGTGTGTGCTAAGATGAGACCTCAGCTCTATCAGCTTACATGATGAAGCTCAATTCAATGTATGGGTTAATACAGGGGCATAAAAAGCAGGGGAAATCTGCACAGAAACATAGGAAAGAAAATGCCATTTTACACATTTGCAAATATATGATAAGCCACCAGCCGCTTTTTCTAGGCCTTTCTGCAGTGAGAGCATACCTCCCAACATTTGAGAATTGGAAAGAGGGACAAAATTTTGCGACATGGTAGAGGGGGGGGGTGTCTTGTACCTCCCAGTGGGCGTGTCTAGGAAAAGTGGGTGTGTCTTTCACAACGATGGGTCTAGTGCCTGCCCCTTTTATTAATTCAGCCATCCATATGTCTGCCCCTTATTATTTCTCCAAACAGCCATATGTCCGCCTCCATATGTCTGCCCCATTCATTATTCGTCCAGCTTCCATATGCATGCCTCTTTATTATTTGTTCAGCTTCCATATGCATGCCTCTTTATTATTTGTTCAGCCTCCATATGCCTGCCCCTTTATTATTTGTCTATCTTCCATGTCTGTCCCTTTATTAAATGTGTGCCCCTAGTATATGCCTGCCCCTTTATTATTTGTCTAGCCTCCATATGCCTGCCCCTTTATTAAATGTGTGCCCCTAGTATATGTTTCCCCCTTTATTATTTGTCCATCCATCCATATCTGCCCATTTTTATTATGCCCAGCAATCCATATCTGCCCCTTTATTATTATGTCCAACCATCCATATCTGCCCCTTATTATTATTATGCCCAGCCATCCATATCTGCCCCTTATTATTATACCCAGCCATCCATATCTGCCCCTTATTATTATGCCCAGCCACCCATATCTGCCCCTTATTATTATGCCATGCCATCCATATCTGCCCCTTATTATTATGCCATGCCATCCATATCTGCCCTTTATTATTATTATTATGCCCAGCCATTCATATCTGCTCCTTTTTATTATGCCCAGCCATCCATATCTGCCCCTTATTATTATGCCCAGCAATCCATATCTGCCCCTTTTTAAAATATCCAGCCATCCGTATCTGTCCCTTATTAAAATATCCAGCCATCCATATCTGCCCCTTATTATTATGCCTTATTTATCCATATCTGGACAATTATGTCCAGCCATCCATATATATTCCCCTTATTATTTATTTTCTCTTACTTACCTTGGTGTCTTCTCCCTTCCCCCGCGGCACTGTCTCGCTGTCTCTCCCTCTCTGATGACTGCGGTCACATGGCGCGGAAGTAAAGGTAATACAGGGCTCCTACGGGAGCCCTGTAGAACCAAATCTCTTTTCTAGAATGGCAGTGACCGCATAGGTTCGGTCACTGTTATTCCCAGTAACAGGTTTGGTCTTACAGGGCTCCTGTATTTCATGTACTGTGCTGGAAAAGCCCTGCTGCATATACAGCAGCATATACAGCATATACAGCAGCATATACAGCAGCATATACAGCATATACAGCAGTATATACAGCAGAATATACAGCAGCATATACAGCAGCATATACAGCAGCATATACAGCATATACAGCAGCATATACAGCATATACATCATATACAGCATATACAGCAGCATATACAGCAGCATATACAGCATATACATCATATACAGCATATACAGTAGCATATACAGCAGCATATACAGCATATACATCATATACAGCATATACATCATATACAGCATATACAGCAGCATATACAGCAGCATATACATCATATACAGCAGCATATACATCATATACAGCATATACAGCAGCATATACAGCAGCATATACAGCAGCATATACAGCATATACAGCAGCATATACAGCATATACAGCAGCATATAAAGCAGCATATACAGCAGCAGGTCTTTACAAACAGTGACTGCAGGAGCTCCTGTAGGAGAACTGTATTACCTGTACTGTGCAGTGTAAAGCCCTGCCATATATACAAAAAAAAAAAAAAAAAAAAAAAAAAAAGACAACTTTGTCCCGAGAGTCTGATGTCTTGGGACAAGTTGTGGAGCGGGCGGGACAGCGGGACAGTTGGCAGTTGGGAGACATGGTGAGAGTCATGCATCGTGGGTCGGATCCAGACTCACGTTCCCTTTACGTTTCAACGCGTAGCGTATTTACACATCCGTAAATACTGGACACTCCTCTCGGTCATGCGTATTTTTGCCGTTTTACGTTTTCTAAACCCTACCTTAACTTTTCCAAGCATAACTGGTGTCGGCCATAATGGCTGCACGTACTTATGCGCCTAAGCACGGCCATACTGTATGATTTAAATGCCTCTCCCGCCTCCGAAGCGTAATTACGGGTGTCGTATGTCTGGCACATACGTAATTATGCTGATGATTGTAGGCTCGTAAGTACGTTCAGAGTTACTGGTCGTAACATCTGCCGCGCACATGCGCAGAACATGCAAAACTGCGTTTTACGAGCATAAATACGCTAGCGGTCGTAGCTCTGGATCTGGCCCCATGTGCTTTTACATTGAGTGCTAGCACAACTGAGGCCCCTTCTGTGGACCAATACCCCCAGACTGCTTCCTTCCAGAACATGGTTTCTTTACTTTTACTCTGTTACTATATCCTGACTATGGTGTCCACCCAATAGCAAATTGGAAGTTGCCCCTATCAACCAATCATATTTGAGCTATCACGTTCTAGAGTGTAATAGATAAAAAGGGGTCGATTTACAAAGATCATTTTGAAAACGGCCATTATTGCAGGAAAATGAAGTAAAACTTATTTACAAACCATGGGCCAGATCCAGAACTACGTCCGTCTTCCATAGACGGACGTAATTCAATAAACAGTAGCTACTGCGCATGTGTAGTAGCTATTGTACGTAATCTGCGTATCGTTTCGATACGTAGATAGCGTATATGCGGTCTATACGCAATCTACGAATCGAAACGATACGCAGATTACGTACAATAGCTACAACGCATGCGCAGTAGCTATTGTTTATTGAATTACGTCTATGGAAGACGGACGTAGTTCTGGATCTACCCCCATAACTCTCCATGGAAAACTACAATTTCCATAGTGATGCATGTAAAAAACTCATCACCCCGCCGGCCCGTCCTTTTCAGAGTGGGTTGGCGGATCATAACAGTTAAAAAGCCTGGGTGTGGAGTTTTACAGGCTGGCGTTATGGGTAAGTATTCCAGTGATCTCCCCATATACCCCTCTTTTCCTCCCCGTAATAGCTGTTCTTAGGGAAGGAAAAGGAGGGCATGTATGGGGAGACCACTGGAATGAACCTACCGTATTTCCCCATGTATAAGACCATGTATAATACGCACCTTAATTTTGGAAAAAAAATGTATTACATAAAGTCAGCCAGTCTTATTGCCCCCTCTATTTGTGTTCAGCCAGTCTTACTGCCCCATCTTTATGTGTGTCCACCCAGTTTTCTTTCTCACTCCTTCTGTGTCCAGATAGCAGCATTGCACCTCTTTATGTGTCCATTCCGCCTTATTGCCCCCTCTTTGTGTGTGCCCACCCAGCAATTGTTCGTCATCCATGTCCAGCATTCACATCCCCATTCCCATTCCAAAGACGCAGCACACTTACCTTGGCTCTCCCTCCGGCTCTCTCCCCCGCAGCGCGCTCTACAGAATTATCGTAAGATGCTGATGTGACCTTAGGTCATGCTAGCGTTATTCGGTAGAGCCACGGCTATGCACAGCACAGCCAGCTCATTTGCAAGGCAATAAGCAGTGGAGCCTGCAGGCACTGGGGACCCACCGGAGATTTCCCCAGCACCCTGGCAGGCTACAATCACTGTATAAGACGCACCCAGTATTTAGACCACCAATTTTTTTTTTTTTTAAAAGGTGCGTCTTATACATGGGGAAATATGGTATATGTAGAAATTTGAAGAAAAAAAAAGTTTCGTTTTTTAATTTAATTATTAACATTAAAAAAAAATTAAGAAAAAAGAAAAACTTACCTGTCCGGGAGACACATCCAACGAAGATTTCAGAGTCCCGATATGAAACCACTGAGCATGTGCAGTGTTTTTCATACCGGGACTTAAAATTTTCAAAGTTCCGCAATGGAGTCTCTGCACATACGGAGTATGATTGAAATGTCCTGCGATGACACAAAGATCATCGTGGGACCTCGCAGGGCAGGTAAGTTTTAGTAAATTGTATGAATGAAGCTGCCAGGCTTGTTGCGAGGAGAAGCTGCGAGGAGAAGCCAGCCTGGAACAGCTCCGTTCATTCAAAAAGGAAGTTCTATGTAACTAGACCCCATAATTTCCCTATTGGTTGTTAAAGGCGATAGCACCTCTGTAATGTTCATATGAACCAAATCCTGTGGCAGCCTGACTAGTTTTCGGGCAGTTCTTCCGGTATCCCGGGAAAGCCGGTAAATCTTCCGCAAGTACCGTCCCCCCTGCCTGTCGTTATGGTAATCCCCAGTCTTACTAGGTATGGGCGGGCTTGATGACGTGCCCATCCTCTTGAACACTGTGAATTGCAGTAGTCAGGGGCGGATTGGCCATAGGACTTACAGGGAATTTTCCCGGTAGGCCAGTAGCCTCTGGAGGCCACTCAGCAGTGGCAGTAGTTTGAGGAAGACTAGAATGTTTACTGTCATGGGTAATGGCTGCTAAAATGATGTCTTTATCGAACGAAGTTCATTGTTGTATTTTTCAGGCGGTGGTCACTAGAATGCTGTGTGTTTTGGGTGGTGATCACTAGGATGCTGTATGTATTGGGTGATTGTCACTAGGATGTTGTATGTTTTGGGGGGTGGTTACATGGCTGACAGTGAATACCTACATTGCATAGAGGTTACTATAAATCTTTTAATGGGATTAAACTTTTATTATATATTTCTATATTCTGTACTAATCGAGTTTACATATTTTTTGACTCCACCAATAGTTGACCCCAACCACATATGGCTTCTTGCATATTTTTTTCCAGGGCCACTTTAAGTTCCCAATCCGTCCCCGGCAGTAGTGCTTGACAAAGGACAGGGCTTAATAACGCAGGTTGCATAAATTGCGTCATCAAGCCCCTCCCTATACCTACATCTATTTCTTACTTCCGAGATCTCCCAGAGGAAAAAATTGAAAGTGGGCAATCCTGCTTTAAGCTATACCCAAAAAAAGGCTGAAATATTTCTCCTTGGGAGCTCATTAATGTGTTATATAAGTAGGAACAGTACATAAATAATTAATCTGATCTATATTAAATTGAGTAAACATATCTATGCTTTTATGTGTATCACAGTTTCTCCACAGTGACCCAGACTTCTGTCCCTGTGAAGATGAGTAAAAATCTTGTGTGGCACCCGCTATACTGGGAATATTCCCTCCCTTCATCTCTAAAAGTTAATTAGAATATCTCGCCCCGCAGCATGGAATTTCCTTTTTCCATCTTTCCATCTGATTGCATAATAAGGCACATTGCTGCAGCCAGCCTCTATTCAGAAGGACATAGATTGTAGGGTAATACAGCAGGAATATACAACTATACCATCATCACATGGGGGTAGATCCAGAACTACGTGTGCCGTACGTTTATTCGCGGAGCGTATTTTCGTACACGTAAGTTCACTACACTCCCCTAGGCACACCCCTTGCACGGACGTATTTTGTCAAGATACGCTTCCCAAACCCTACCTTAACTTTTTCACACGTAACCGCTGTCATACGCACACGTACGTATGGGCTGAACGAATTTACGCAGCTAAGCACGCCCATACTGTACACTTTAAATACCACCGCCCGCCTACTTCACGTATTTCAGATGTATTTTCGAGTAACGTAAATTTGGCACGTCCACACGTAAGTATTTACGTGACACATACGTGAATGGCCCATACGTTCACAATTACGCTATGTGAATGTGTGTATTTTCTATGGTGCGCATGCACAGTGCGTTCTAAACAGCGAATTTACGTGTCCGCCACGCGTAAATTCGCTTCAAAGCGTTGTTCTGGATCAGGCCCATGGAGTGTAACACATAATATACAATTATATCATCATCACATGGAGTGTAACACATATAATATACAACTATACTATCATCATATGGAGTGTAACACATAATATACAACTGTACCATCATCACATGGAGTGTAACACATATAAAATACAACTGTACCATCATCACATGCCGTGTAACACATAATATACAACTGTACCATCATCACATGGAGTGTAACACATATAATATACAACTGTACCATCATCACATGGAGTGTAACACATAATATACAACAATACCCTACAGTGACATAACACGGATAATATTGAGGTACTGTGGTATAGGGTAACACTGCAGTGAGATATAACAAATTATTGAGGTACTGTGGTATAGGGTATCACTGTAGTGACATAACACAGTATGTATATATATATATATATATATATATAGGTCCTGTGGTATAGGGTAACACTTAAGTGACATATAACAGGTATATATATTGAGGTACTGTGGTGTAGGGTAACACTGCAGTGACATAATACAGATTATTAAGGTCCTGTGGTGTAGGGTAACACTGCAGTGACATATAACAGGTATATATATTGAGGTACTTTGGTGTAGGGTAACACTGCAGTGACATAACACAGATTATTAAGGTCCTGTGGTGCAGGGTAACACTGCAGTGACATATAACAGGTATATATATTTAGGACCTGTGGTGCAGGGTAACACTGAAGTGACATAACACGTATATATATATTTAGGTCCTGTGGTGTAGGGTAACACTGCAGTAACATAACACAGTATATATATTGAGATACTGTGGTGTAGGGTAACACTGCAGTAACATAACACAGTATATATATTGAGGTACTGTGGTGTAGGGTAACACTGCAGTGACATAACACGTATATATATATTGAGGTACTGTGGTGTAGGGTAACACTGCAGTGACATGACACTAATTATTGCAGTACTGTGTAATATAATGAAATACTGCAGTGACGTCACTGATGATTGTAGTACTGTATAATATAGAAAAATACTGCTGTGAAATAACAGTTATTATGGTGCTGTGTAGCAGTGTACTGATATATAACTACTACTTGTTCCTCTGACTGACATACTGCTGCAGTGATAAAAAAAAAAAAAAGGTGTTAGAGTACAGCATCATGTAACATTGCAGCCAGCAGGATAGAGTACAATGGTGTATGACTGCAGTCACAGAGGACCAATGAGTAAAACCACAGTGGAAAGTACATATTCTGGCATGATTATATAGTCTGACTCCAGTTACAGGGCGCGACAGAATAATATAGTGTAGTAAATTAATATATTGCAAGAATACTGAAAAATCAAGTAGTTATGATTACACAGACACAAATTTGTGTCATCCTTAACTTATATCATGACGTACAGCGCTTCAGGGGAAAAGTGTATCTGTGAGTAATATTCAATGCTCACATCCTGGATATTAATGCATGGCTGCACTGCAGTGACTGGGTGATGTAAAGGGCATCAATGACTGGTATCATGCAGCACTGCAACAGACAATAATCCTTCAATAAAAGAGGCTTCAGTGACATGCAGAGACGGAGAGATTAAGGGATATAGTGCAAAACTGCAGCGAGTCACAAAGGATGCCATTGTACAAGGTCCTGAAGGCATGTGTCAGATTACCTGATGACAGGATTGTGACATGATCATCTGTCATTAATGTGCTGCATTTAAAGCTGCAGGTGCCACAACAAATATACAGTATTTACACGTTTTGTAACTATATTTTGGCAAATCAAAATAGAAAAAAAGAAATACGGCGGGCGTAGGCGTAAGATCGGCTTAAAAGCCGATCTACATAGAAACATAGAAAGTGACGGCAGATAAGAGCCACATGGCCCATCTAGTCTGCCCATTTGTTTATTGAAAACTATACTGACCCTAGACCCTATTTACCTTCAATTTGGGTTTCAATTTAGGATACCCTTATATTTATCCCAAGCATGTTTAAATTGTTCTACTGTATTGGCCTCAACCACCTCAGATGGGAGAATAGTCCATTTATCTATCACCCTTTCAGTGAAGTAATTTTTCCGCACATTTCCTTTGAATCTACCACCCTCCAGTTTGTATCCATGCCCTCGTGTTCTATTACACCTTTTCTTTTGAAAAATGGTACCCTCCTCTAGCTGGTCACAACCCTTAATGTACTTGAAAGCTGCTATCATGTCCCCCCTCTCCCTTCTCTGCTCCAAGCTATACATGTTTAGTTCCTCTAGCCTTTCTTGGTATGATTTGTTACAAAGGCCATGAACCATTTTAGTTGCTCTTCTTTGCACAGTCTCTAATGTATTTATGTCTTTCTGGAGATATGGCCTCCAGAACTGAACGCAGTATTCTAGGTGAGGGCGTACCAATGACTTATAAAGAGGCATCACTACTTCTCTCTTTCTGCTACTAATTCCGCTCCCTATGCAACCAAGCATCTGACTTGCCTGTCTCATTGCTTTGTTACATTGATTGGCTACCTTCAAATTACTGGAAATAATGACTCCTAGATCCCTTTCCTCCACGGTAGATTCTAATGTAATGCCATTAAGGAAATATTGAGCCTTTGGGTTTTTATGTCCTAAGTGCATGATTTTGCATTTTTTGCCATTAAACTGCAGTTGCCACACTCTTGACCATTCCTCCA
>WWET01002358.1:144827-175318 GCA_011038615.1 Limnodynastes dumerilii
GAGATGCGGGAGGGGTGCTGTCTGTATGCAGCAGGATGGCAGAGCGGGCGGGCAGGCACCGGGCACGGCCTGTGAGTAACAAGGGGGAGTGGGCGGCGGCAGCAGGGGGGCTTCGCTGGGAGGGAGGGTGGTCTGTGTTTTGCAAATCCCCCTTCACTTGGAGGGCCCTGGCACTTTATTTATGGCCATACTGTATAAGGCACCTGCTGTCCTGTGCAGCTGAAAGGAGTAAGGGGGCAGAGAGAGTCACCCACACACCCTCCCCCTGTGCCCCCTCACCCCGCCTAGTGACCCTGAATGGCCCAAGTCTCTAACCACAATAGACTGGCACCTAAGACTGTGCTGGTAGTGTAATAACCTGACATCGTGTATCTATGCCTGACATACTACAGCTTCCTACACACACCCTGCTCTGCAATACAACCTTAAATCAATACCTATCACACCAGCAATGACTCCTGTTAATGGATCTCTGTGTAAGGTGCCTCCTTGTACACTGTTACTGCACATGTTGTGTACCACAATAACAAATTGATGGATATTATCAACATTCAACCATTGCTAGCCTAGATAAATAACTACAGTTACTGAATGTGAAATGAATGCTTTATATATAATCATATATAGCAACACCAATGCTAGACACACACAATGTGAGAACACACAGCACTTACACCCTGGTAATCATTTTACCAGACGTATATTTTACAGATATCAGCTCTCATGTCAAAACAGCCTGTACACAGGACACCTCCCTTACAGTCTGTAAACAAATGGTGCATATATAAACAGTGGGCAATTTTGATAGTGGCAATAAACTATAGAGATGGGGGAAAAATATGTACATAATACTGTCAACAATTTAATGACCTGAGTTCCCTAAAGGTACATAAATGTATGGATGAAAACTACTAGTATCAGATAAGCCCCTTTATTTGCAGGACTGTGAGGTTTGAGACTGGATTGTTTGATCTACCTCTATCTATCTATCTATCTATCTATCTATCTATCTATCTATCTATCTATCTATCTATCTGAAAATAATATTTAAGCTTTATACACCGTGTGTACACTGTGCAGGACATTTTCTGAATGCGTCTACATATGGGTAAATAGCCTACCTTCAAAAAACCATATAACATTGAAGAATGATTATCATTATGATAATTAGACTCTAGTGGATGCTATTAACTAAAGCGACCTTTTAAGCAGTTACCCATTGACCCATTTTAATAATGGTGATTATTAACTTAAGTACCGTGTACCTTAATATGAGTGTGCATATAGTTCTTATGAGATGGCAGCTCCGCAGTTCTCATTTCTGGATTTGCGCTTTAGTAATTAGGTTATATGAAAATTGTGCGCATTAGACAGTGTGTTCAATCATTACAATCAGCTTTCACTTATGAGACAAGTTCAAGATAATTGTTCAGATTAATACCATATTTTGCATCATTCTATATATTTCTGTTATATGTATTTACATAAATTTACATAAATGACATTAATAATTGATTTATTTTCCTGATGCCATAACCTCGGCATTACCTTGTTTTATTGCTATCTTACTATTTCTTGTCAGTGCGTATTTCTGAATATATATGTTGCTGTACATCAGGATTGTACCTTGATCATGTAGTAGCTGCGGGCACAGTGTTCAGCTTTGTCAAGCTTTTACTGTATAGAGTTTCTATCTATGTCATGTTTGTAGTTGGGCAGGAAATTTAGGACCGGATGAAGACCTAATAGTGATATTATTATACTTATGCGTTCAGAATGTGTAAGTACCCCATGTCTGTATGAGTTCTAGGGTGAGACATTTATATCATACAGTTAGATTTTGGCTAAGACCCAGCATTATGAACGTGTCCCTTATGCACAGGGTCCTGTTTGTAAAAGTTAAGGGTAGGATTCTGGACTCATAATCACCGTCGTATTTCTGAGGGTGGGACAGGGGGCCTGCATCACCTTCACACCTATTGATTAGGATCCGCACGAATGGACTTTCGATAGGCTCTGTGCACTTAACTTGGGATCCAGTCCTTCGACTCAATAGAGAAAGGATCAATGCAAATGATTCAATATTCCATGGGAAAAAACACTTATGATTATGGAATTATAGAAAAAAAAGCTAATAAAATAAGTAATCGCGTCTGTGCTACTTCTCTTGATGATGCTAATATTTGTTACCTGTCTTTTCCTCCCCTCTTGATGATGCAAATATTTGTTACCTGTCTTTTCCTCCCCTCTTGATGATGCTAATATTTGTTACCTGTCTTTTCCTCCGCTCTTGATGATGCTAATATTTGTTACCTGTGTCTTTCCTCCGCTCTTGATGATGCTAATATTTGTTACCTGTCTTTTCCCCCCCTCTTGATGATGCTAATATTTGTTACCTGTGTCTTTCCTCCGCTCTTGATGATGCTAATATTTGTTACCTGTCTTTTTCCTCTAGGCTGATGCAGCAACCAGCTTCCTGCGAGCTGCCAGGGCTGGAAACCTGGACAAAGCACTGGACCATCTGCGGAATGGGGTGGATATAAATACGTGTAATCAGGTAACCAAAACCTCCAGATCGTTACGTCCCCCAGATGTTAACTAGAGGGTGCTGTAAGATTGACATTTGTTTCTGTTACAACATATACTTCTGTCACACCAAACCACTTAAATACACACATCCTACCTCTGTGGTACTGTCCATCATAAATATGTTCACTTGTATGGCATAAAAATATGTCTCCAAAACACTACCACTATTACACTAATTACAACAGTTTCCCATCAGCATCGTCCCCACAAATCATGTCTAGCACGTGTTCTGTTGTATTACTATACCCAGGTCTATGTTTAATGGGAAAGCGGAGATGTTGCCCATAGCATTCAGTAATATGCTAGCTATCATTTTGTAGAATTTGTTTGGGAAATAAAAGTGATAATCTGATTGGTGGCTATGGGCAATATCTGTACTCCTTATTTCACATACCTCATAGTTCTCTGTCAGTATTCTGTCTAGCAGTATAGGTTCCTGTCACCGGAGAAGAGATCCAGTTCTGCTGCTCGTAGGGATCACTATGAACATCAGCAGTAGTTTACCAGGATCTCTGCAGTAACACTAACTGACCAATAGTGTCCAAGCCTCAAATTCAGTGCCCAACACAAGCCCTTTTCTCCAACACTGCCTATTCTTACACACACTGTAGCTCTAGATCATGTATCTTACAGTTATTCTACACATTTCCACATCCTACATACATTCATCTACTTTACCCTATTCCACATATACCTTTGTAGCGTTATAATTATACAATGCTCTAAGTCTATAGAGTGGTTGTCTACATGACTGTTTTGAAACCTTGGTCTTCAGAGACCACTAACAGTCCATATTTCCCAGGTCTCCTCACAGAATCACAAGTGATATAAAGATGACCTCCTGTGGGCCTTTTAAAATGTGTCAGGACCGGAATCACAGATATGCGTGAATTAAGTACGCACAGATTCGCCAATTATACGCACGTACGTTGCAAGGCAACACCCATGACACTCTCCTCGTATCGATGGATTTTTGGGTCTTACGCCTCCAGAGGGCACTTTTAACTCTACAGGCATAATTACGGGCCTAAGTTGCTTACATGCGTACGTACATTACTATCCGCGCCCTCAAAATGCCATTTAAATGCCTCACCCACTTTCCCGTATCTTCACACATACGGAAGAATACCACGCCCCTCCGTACATATGTCACTAAGTGCGATTTATAAATCCGTGCCTAAATCCTATGTAACTTGCGTAAAAATAGTTACTACGCATGCACAGTTTATCCAATCCTAAAAACACGCACGGGAAAAGAAACAAAATAATATCTGTGAATCCGGCACTCAGTCAGTAATGAAACACACCTGTGTCCAGCAAGGAGACCTGGAAAACATGCACCGTTATTGATCCCTGAGGACCGAGTTTGGGAAACACAGATCTACACCTCATCATCTAGGTCAGTCCTAACAAACCTGTGGCTCTCCTGGTATTGAAACTACATGTCCCATCATTCTTTGCAGATAGATTATACTGGGATCCATTGTTTCGCTACACCTGGTTACCCAGGCCTGATCTAAGTATACAGACCCTCCAACATAACCCCTTCCACTAGGAACTATATACTCCTGATTCCCAGCTATCACACTCACTTGGTTTTAATGAATTAACTGATGTCTGAAAAACATTTTTCTCTGACACAAAGATGATGACCATAGTGTTGTAAGCTCAGGAGCGGAGTCATTTTTTACTTCATGGAATAAGTGATGTTGGAGGGTCAGGATATATTGCATTATGCTACTCCATATACACACTCCTCTACTGTACACACTCTACATCACAAAAGTATTGCTCTATAATCCTCTATAATGCTGTCCCTTTCCATGTATATCTATATGACATTGTTCTAGTCCTCATGTAGCTCTATATGCCTTTATCCTCATATAACATGACAGCACATACCAATTCTCCCAGCACTATTCTATCATGCCTCTGGCTCTGTAACCATGCTCTTAGCCATATCGGCCTCTGTAATGTATTATTGCTGTAGCTCATGTTTAGTTCTATGATACTGGTATGATAGCTCGGTGTCATTGTTCCGCCATATTTCTCTGGGATACCTCTCAACACCGCTGCTAGATGTACATCACTGATAAAATACAACGTTTAATGCTCTGCCTCCAATCCTGTCTCCCTGAAGATTGTCCTCAGCCCTTCAGCTTATCTAGACCCATCTTACCCTCATAAACAGTAGAACGACGGGAACCCACCCACCCACCACAAACTGCTCTCACGACAGCACACAGCCAAGAACACGTTGCGTATGAATATGGCATCCTCCACCACCTGCTGATACGTCATTCTGGGTTCAGCCGGCACCTTTGGGTCTTCTGGAGAATATCGGGCGTGTGGGAAAGGTCCAGCCTCATATGTCCTGTGATCCTGAGGGGGAGATATGTGGTCAGACCTGTCCCACAGGCCGTGTATTCTGCCCGACCTCACCGTGCCTTCTGACCTTTCATCTCAACCAACACCGTACCTCCGGAAGCCTGTTCCACCTGGCTATTTCTCCAGTCTGATCCATGTTTCCTAATGCTAACTGGCCATCTGACCCGTCTATGTGAGATTGATGTGTTATCTAATAGTCTTTTGTGTCTATACTGTTTAATACACCAGTTCTGACATTATAACATTTACTGGATAACTATATAAGATCTCTTTTGCACTCTCTTGTACTTCATTTCTGCTCTTGCAAGCATTGACCTTTGCCCTGTATACCACCTGATCCCTGATTGTTATACCCTCTGGCTGACTTCCCCGAATTGTGCTGCTACCTCGGCCTGACCTCACTGCAGGTTTGCCAAGTGCCATTGATCATCTGTCAGTTTCAGCATGTTCGGGTCAGTCAAAATGATCTGTATTGCAAACATTGCATTATCAGCGTAAAGGGAACATTGCTAGTAGTAGCAAAACACTCTTACTGCCTCAGCCTTTGTGGCTTTAAATAAATATGGTTATGTTTGTAAATGGAGAAGAGAAGGTGGATGTTGTATATATAGAAGATTTCAAATCTAAAGCCCAATATATGATTCTTGACATCTCCCAATAAGCCACAAATTGCACATTCTTCCTCTCGTTTTATAGAAAGCATTAATCAGGTACTTTATGCTGTCAGTTATCTTTTAAGCATGCACATCATATTTTCTTGGCTATATAACTACAAATGATCTCCTTTTAAAAATCTCTCTGTAGGGTTAGCAGGCATAGGTACTATTTATCAGCGTAGTGTGGCCTGCTGATGAATTGCATTTTCCTGTGTGCAGGAAAATACATTGATTTTGTATATTGCACACAAGAACTGTACACATTTTTATATTGTAATTTTTCTGGAAAAGGAAAATCAGATGTTGTATGATACTAACACGGGACTGTATTCACAGATAGGAAAGCTTTAAGAAGGTGCAGATAAGCATGTATATTTATCTGCACCGTTGCGACTCCCGCACCGATGGCTGTCATTAAGTATGTCTCTGTTTCGAATGTCAGCTGTTTTAGAATTTTTTTTTAGTGAATGGGTGAATGTGCAATTCGCATACTCACCCATTCATTTTTGGAAGCGTCGCTGGACCACTGGAGAGGTGAGTAACCCTCTCTGGGAACTTAGGGTTAGTCTGTGGTGGGGGGGCTGTGGGGAGGGAGACTAAGGGTTAGGCTGTAGGGGGAGACTTAGGGTTAGGCAGCGGGGGGTAGACGTTAGGCTGCGTGGAAGGGGATGGATAGGAGAAGAGGAGAATTAGGGTTAGGCTGCAGGGGGGGGGGGCTTAGGGTCAGGCTGCAGGGGGAAGAATTAGCGTTAGAATACTTACTTACCTTTCGGAGCACCTTGTTCGGTGCTCTCGGAGATCGATTGCTATGCCTCATTGAAGCATAAGCAATCGATATCCCAGCCAGCTCAGAACTGACTGGGAGCAAATGGCCCATATAGGTCCATTCGCAAAAGGGACCCACACTCCATCCACACCTATCGTAAAGCTTCCTCCCCCACCACCTCCCCTTTTTTTAAGAACCTAGGGCACTTAAGAGTGCTCCAGGGCTTCCCTAAATTCATGTTCGTATTCTCTTTGTTAAGAAGGAGAAAATGAATGGTCTTTCCCCTACCCCTCCCTCCCTGGCTCCTTAACATACCTTCCCCCTCTGCCCAGAGGCTGCCGTGGCGCCTCTTTCTAACGTCTTTAAAGACCGCACGTACTCAATCTACCGAAATGGTATGTAGATAACGTAAAGGAGCCACTACACATGCGTAGTAGCTCGTTTCTTATCTCTACGCACTTAAGCACAAGGGGGTAAATCCAGACCTACGGATACGGTTACGTAGCGTAATTTCTATGCACTCCTCTAGGCACTCCCCTCGATCGTATGTACTTTGGCTGTTTTACCCCGCCCAAACCCTACCTTAACGTTTCATAGCGTAAGTACTGACGTACGTAATGGATTTACATACATGACAACCTAACGCCGGCCCATACTGTGCAATTTAAATGCCTCCCTCCGCCTACATAGCGTAATTACGGGTGTCATATTGATGCCCCCACCCCTTCGTATGTAGCTATGCTGATGGTACGTACGTTCAGCGTTACGTGTTGTAACATCTGCCGTGTGCATGCGCAGTAAATACAAATAGCCGATTTTACGTCATCGCCTAGCATAATTAGCTCAGGATCTGGCCCAAGCTTCATAAGTGTAAATACGGACCATTGTCAGAATTCAGAACCAGTATCCTGTCATGCTCTGTGAGGTACAGTAGATATGAGGAATAGAATGTTAGCAGAAGATAAAGGCCTGTGTGTATTGTGCTCATTAATGATATAGGGCCAGATTCAGAACAACGCTTGTGAGCGAATTTACGCCTGGCGGAGACGTAAAATCGCCTTTTGGTAAGTACTGCGCATGCGCACCATAGGAAATACGCTCAGTCACGTAGCGTAATTGTGAACGTATGGGCCATTCACGTATGTGTCACGTAAATACTTACGTGTGGGCGTGCCAATTTTACGTGAGTCCAAAATACGTCTGAAATACGTTAAGTAGGCGGGGGTTTATATTTAAAGTGTACAGTATGGGCGTGCTTAGCTGTGTAAATGCGTGTTGGCCATACGTACGTGTGCGGATCACTGCGGTTACGCTGGCAAAAGTTAAGGTAGGGTTTGAAAAGCGGAGCGGATCTTAATACGTACATTCAAGGGGTTCGCCAAGGGGAATGTATAGAAGGTACGCACGCGTAAATACGCTACGCGAGTAAACGTACGGCAAACGTAGTTCTGGATCTACCCCATATTCTGTATTCTATATGTGTAAAATAATCATGTTTTCTCTTTCATTGAATGAGGAAATGGGGAAGGGGGAGGGGGGAATATACTGCTATGGTCAGAACTCTGCTCAGAGCAGTAGCGGGATTCAGTTAGCAGATCGCCGTTCAATCTTAAGTTCCGTACGTGCGAAGAGGAGACCACTCCCCTTACCTATACCCAGGTCCCTACCTTAAAATTTAAGCACAGGCCCAATGAAAAATGGGACCACTGTGTAAATCAGAATAGTACCTAAGGGGTTAACCAAGACCTTACAGTAAGATTTAAATAGATTTTAATCGCCTAGCCCGCCCTCCCACCCTCATTTAACTACCTCCCCCCGCCCACCTACACTAACCTGAACGTAGGGACGCTGGAGGACGTCCCCTCCAGCGTCCCTACGGCGCTGCTACGGACGCACGATCCACGATCGGGCGTTGCCGTAGCTACGCTGGGCAACATCTGCCCGGCGCATGCGCAGATCGGCTGGATTCTGGATCAGCCCCAATATGTCTAGCATATATTAGATTAACATATGGTTATTATTATAAAAAAGTATCTCCTGTGAGCCTATGTTGTACAGATACACAGGACATGTATTAGTCCCTCTGCATGTGGAAAGTGTGTCTGTACAAATTTGATTACTGATTTGCATGGTCTGTGGCAAAGTTGGGAATGTGTATACTAGCTAAAGTATAATAATCACTTTAAAGGAAAGGTCCAATTTTATAAATTAGTTTTTTTTAAGACTTATAGTGCCATATTTTTGCAAATGTGCCCAGTTGTGGGTTAAATTACGTCCACCTTTACTTAGAGTTGCATTATGTTCAGACGCATCTCAGCTCTAATATGTGTGTGCCTGATGGATCTGGACTGCTGACAATCCACTGACTTTGCAAAAGTACACCTACAAAAAACCCAGGGCCAGACCCAGACCTACGTTCCCATTACGTTTCATCGCGTAGCGTATTTTCCATGCACTCCACTAGGCATTCCTCTCGCTCGTACGTACTTTGACCGCTTTACGCTTGCCAAACCCTACCTTAACCTTTTCAAAGCGTAACTACTGACGTATGTAAAGCCTTCACGTATGTAGGTAAGTGTCTAAGCACGCCCATACTGTATGATTTAAATGCCTCACCCCGCCTCCAAAGTGTAATTACAGGTGTTATATGGCTGACACGCCCCTTTGTTTGTATTTACGCTGTTGATACTAGGCCGCTATGTACGTTCACAGTTATGTGGCGTAACATCTGCTGCGCGCATGCAGTACAAAATAGCGTTTTTACGGCACCAGCTAGTGTAAATACGCTGTTCTGGATCTACCCCATAGTCCTTTCCTAGCTGTAACCTGAAATGAGGGTTCATGTCAATGCATCATGGTTATTTTGTGTCTCCAGAACTATACTGTTCATCGATCCACACTCCGTCTTCTTCCGGCTGCCGTCAACCAGCGCTTATGTCCTGTGTAGCAATTGCCCAGAAACTACAGCAGCTACCTTGTAGTCCTCCCAGTTCTCAGCTCTAGCTGGATGTGAAGATCATGCTCAGTCTCTATTTTAATCCCGCTTTGGCAGTCTTTCACTGCCAGAGTATAGGCTCACTACGGTTCCCTGTGTTCTTGTGTTCCAAACATACACCTTGTGCGATTCCCTGGGGATTACTTCAAGTCTTGCGTATGGATTCCTTCTGGCATCTTCATTGGATTCCTGCACTTAATCCTTGTGACTACTGAGTATATCCTACTGAGTATTCGTCGGGTTACTCTATTTAGCATTCCAGGATACTCTGCTCAGCTTTGCGGTTCATCCAGCTCAGCATCCCGCTCACCATTCCAGATCATCCCTGCTAAGCATTCCAGCACAATTCAGGTGCACTTAGCTTTGCTTTCCGGTGCATCCAGCTCAACATTCTGGAACATCTTGCACATTGTTCCAGTACCCTCCTGTAAATCCGGCTCAGTATCCTGGTACATCCTGATCCTGCTACTGCGCAATCCTCTGTTCATTCCTACAGGATTCTCCTTGGCTGCTTTAGGAGCTGTCACCTGTTTCATGACCTGCCATGGGTCTGCTGAAATATCTGTCCTCACCACTCCCACATTGACTCCATGGCTAGATGTTCAGTCTTTGTTCCATGAATTTCAATGTAAATGCTTTAGCAGTGCATTGCAACTTGTGCAACAGTAATAATAATAATGTCATTTCGAAAACAGACCCCATTAGTGACCAAACTAGTTTTAAATGTGTTTTTTGTTTGTGCTGTGGGATTAAATTTGTTTTGCGAACATACCTAAATATACGCATGGACGAGATCTGTAAGAGTGATTCAGAGATAGTAAAGAATCCAGGTAACCACAGCCCAGTCTCAGGACTGCTAAGTAAAGATTGTTCTCTAAAAGGGGTGATTCAGAGATGCGATTGCGAAAAGATCGCAAATATACGCACCTTAGTTAAGATCTTAGCAGGTTACAGCCCACTGCATAAACAGTCACTCCCATTGCAAACAGCGGTGACTAACCCTAACTCTGCGCTGTCATTTGAGATCTTAAGTTAAGTAGAAGCGTTTATTTTGCGATCCATTTCCATACAAATCCTTAAGATCTTAAACTTTCGATTCAAAGTTACGCTCTTAGCGAATTTACGCTCCTAACCTCTACGTAGACGGCGTTGCACTATTACTACGCATGCGCAGTTATGCGATCTTTCTAAGATCCTAAATATACGCACCTAAATTGCGTGAAAATCGTATCTCTGAATCAGCCCCTAAGTGCATATATGTAAGTGCAGATGTTTTTCCTTAATGTGAATTACACAGAGGCCATTACTGTAGGTTCTTAAAGTTAATCAACATTCAATTATTCACTAAACACACTTGTTGATTAACAGCACAACACATCTTTGTATTAATGTATAATCTATTATGTTACTATTAAATGAATGTTTTAATTTTTTTTTTTTACAAATTTAAAGTTGTCACATTGTAAGTTTAACCCTTAAGATGTGAACCAATGATCTACTTGTATAATGTTTACAAATAAGTTTAAAAAGTCTTTTTTGGGTTTATTTTTTTAATTTAAATTATTTTCAAATAATTATCATTTTATTTATGTTGTTTTTAATTTTCAAAGTTGTTTGTTTGTAAAAAAACTTTTATTTAAATTTTATTAGTTTTCTTAAAAAAATTATTATATTGTAAGCAAAAATGCTTTAACACATTAAAAGCATAAAGGAAAGAAGCGTAGGCTAGCAAAGAACCATACATAAATAAACATTGGAGGGCTACCTTATCTTTCTCTGTGCGTATGTTAGTTTCCACATGGCACAATTACTTGTGAATCAGTCCTACCTCTAGAGGAACGCCCATAATCTACATTAGTAGCCCAAGTGCAGCTCATTTGCATGAAGAGTTTGCCCCTCTAGCCACACATACGGGACTCATTCAGTACCAAAGTGGGAATAATTCCTAAATCAGCCATTCGTGTCTGTGCAGGAATCGGCCATGGTGTTCTGTGCGTATTTTTGAGCTCTGGGCATAAGCAGTATATCCGTTCTTAAAGAATCTATATGTTATTAGTAGTGAATATGATCCAGTGTTTTTATATTCTAAAATATGTCAAATTTCTAAAATAACTAAACTTTGTTACCGGTAGCTTCTGACACTTATTACTCAAGGAACAAAAGAGAGGTCCGGCGCTCCAAACAAACATTATATAACACTATGTATCTGCACAAACATAAAAAAGGAGGTTTAGGTCACAATATAGCTATGTTGGGTTAAGCTCACCTGCCCAGCATCAAGGCACCTCCTGTAGGTGAGTTCCTATCCATCTGCTATATGTGCACTCAGGAGATCTGTAGTAAGACACTGCTGCCATTTGAACAGTGTGCAGCGGCCATATTGGGGAGGGGTCAGACTCCCAAAGTAAACTAAACGTAACAAGAAAACACAAAGGCTGCGTTACTAATTCAATATATGAAATGTGTGCTAGTGTATATATAAATGGAGAGGTGCAGCCAGATGCAACTAGAGTTCCAACAAAATGGGGTATCTCTGGAATTTCATAACGGCAGTGACTAAAAGAATGTAACCACTTTAAACAGTTGTTCATTATTTAGAGATAACTGGCCCAGATCCTCAGGTCTGCACGACTGTGAAATTATGTACAGCGTACGATGTGTCACAGTTTAGAAGGTTGTGCACAAGCATGTATGGGTTGGCGTACAGAAAGTTTGCCGTGGGTTATGAGAGGGGCTGTCCCCTCATTTGCGATTGTCGTATCTCCGCCATCAAGGCGGAGATACAGATGTAACTGAGGGGAACGGGGCGGGGATGGCCATTACTAGCAGGTATGGGGCCGTAATGCCACATACGTGATTGTAAAACTTAAGGTAGGAATCTGGACACACAAGTGTTCAGATTTCCTACCGACAGCAGGGAGTGCACAGGGCGTGTACTCCCCGCTACGATGCCGGCCATAATGACCTCAGGTGCCCATAAGGTGTCCGTAGGTCTGGATCCGGTACAACTATTTACAAGATCTTGAATTTATTGCTGGGACATCATGTGAAATAAATGTAGGGGATTTTTTTTGCCTTTGGGATTAGAGTTATGTTAATTACAAGTAATCAAATAAGCACCATCTGTCTATCCTATAAATATACACAAAATGCTGGTAGCTCAAATCAATTTTTATGTCAAGAATTCCGGAGTGATCCACACAGAAAGGAGAAAAAATGCCCCAGCACTCTTCCTATTAAAGTAATAAACACACCTTTGCTCCAGCAAGGAGAACCGAAAACATGGCACTGTCTGGGCTCCCTAAGAGCAGAGTTTGGAAAACCCCGGAGTAGATAGCTCAGTGGGTCGTTTCTGTAGTCTGAAATGATGTTTCAGACACGATAAAGGCTCCATTGCTGGAGAGCTCAGCAGGACATCCTGGCTTATGACGTGTAAAGTGTCTCTGGAAACTATTTTAGAATGTTGGCAACTATGACATTCTTATTCTGCTGCCAGGGATGGTGGTCAGGACAGTCTCGTATGTTTGACAACCTCACACTCACAAGACTATTGAATGTCAGATTTCTGGTTGAAAATAATTGCTGTTAAAAAAAATGCAGTTTCTGTTGATTCTGCAGCATCGCGGTATAGTGCTGACCTATCTGACGGTTATCGTGTGATCTGCTCAATAATCGTCAGATAACCCCCAGTGTGTACCCAGCTTAAGGGCTAGATTTACTAAGCTGCAGGTTTGGAAAAGTGGAGATGTTGCCCATAGCATCCAATCAGATTATAGCTGACATTCTTTAGTATGCAATAGGAAAGTGAGAGCTAAAATCTGATTGGTTGCTATGGGCAACATCTCCATTTTTTGCAGCTTAGTACTTTTTAGTTCATTGTCCATTTAAAAACTTGCTTTATTATCCATTATCTGATATAAAATAGTGTGTAGCTCTACAGATCTGAATCCACGTACATGTAAACTATATCCATTAACTTACTGTTCCTAAAGAACTGTTTGGTATTTAGGGCCTGTGCTAGGTCTCTGAACACTGTAGTCTAAGCTTTAGCCTGTCGCCACCCCTTCTCCCAGCCATCCTTAGCATTACTTACTGGTTTAAAGCACAGGAGATCAATAGAGCCGTGGCTCCTGCTGAGCATTGGACTATGCAGAAGCCGCAGATCAGCTGTTTCCCTGTAGTTGCGCTTATTTTATTTGCTCAGCAGTTCAACTGTCATGTTCCTGACAGCTGATTGGCTAATCAGTACAAGTAAGCACTGCTGAGAGGGATCAGCTCAGCCTCAAATCCTGAACACACGGCGCCACAGCTCAGCTGAAACTATGCAGCGGCACTCAACTAGTACTGCTTAGCTATCAGGGACATCAGCAAGACAAATAAATGCTGCTTCAGGGGATTAGCTGTGCAGTGGCTTATGCCTTTGTGCGTTCCACAGTGGCCACCAGGATTTGGGTCCATGAGAACCTCCGCCTCCACTCCACTCCCCTCCCCCCCAGCCCAGAACCTTAGACAGCTGCCTACACCTGACTAGTTGTAGCACTGGGCCTATAAGGAGATAATAAAGTACATGAAACTGTTGAAATGTATGCCCTTCCTTTTTTATTAATGGTTATCTGATTATGACACTCTTGAAGTATTGAGGTAAGAATCTCATTATCTGATTTCAGTTTGTGTGTTATGTGTGTTTTAATAGCATCTTGGAGATTATAGTTTTGTTAATGGTTTCCATATTTAAACAAGTTGTGATTGTTAAGGTTTGTGTACCTTATATGCACCATGTATCACAAAGCTTCTCCACAGACTTAGTCTATGTAAATATAGGTTAATGACCCCAATAATGAGATGCAGGACTTCTGATAAAACTTTAATCTGTAATCAGATATATGTTCTAACATAAAGAGAGATTTAATTTACCATTTGACTCTGAGAATATTCAACTCTTTGAAGTGTACACCGTTACCGTTCCAGGTTCACCTTGCTTTTTAGGCTAATGCACATCCTTTCTTTCTTTAAGATCAAAATTCATTCATATACTGGTTTTTTATTTATTCTTAATGATATTTTTTTTTCTATAGCTTAGACATATTTAGCTGAACTCACAAATCTCCTTATTGGGAAACAGTTAGGAGAGAGAAAGGGGTTTTTATTACTGATAATTAAATATATTAAGAAACAAAAGTGTCTAGCGGCTGTTTAAATGATAAAACAATTTTTTGCTGCGTTGAACCTCATTATCCTTTTCATATTTCCTACTTTATTCTACTATTCTACGTTAATCAAAATTCAGAATTTACTTACTGCAATAAAGTAATTCCTTACTGTTTCTTAATTTGCGCAAGTGCGCCATCTTGTATGACAATTGTCAGGGTGCGCGCCACCTTACCATTCTTTCATTCTGCCATAGAAAGGTCTTGGCGTAATGTATTAACATATCCAAAGAAAGATGTGCATTATGGAAGGAATAAATCACCAGTAATACCTAATTCATTGTTTTTATACTATAAAAAATATGTAAATATATAGTAATATATAGTAAATATGATCATTATATCGGTTAATGGCCCAGATCCAGACCTGCACACGGAAGATGTTTTGATAAGTTAAGGTAGGATTTGGGAAGCGTAAAATGGCTGAAGTACGTATGAGTGAGGCGAGTGCATAGTAAATACGCAATGAAACGTAACAAGCACTTAGGTCTGGATCTACCCCAATGTGTTTATAGGACTAGACTGTGTGGGGAGAACATGACTCTATCCATCCTGCAGTAGGAGACCCATCCACCAAAACACCTTCTGTGCGCCTTTATCTCATATACTGTAAATAATCCTTAACCCACACTTTTCATTTAGTTTTGCTTGTGAATACAAGAATCACTGCACATATTGGGGCTGATCCAGAGTTTGGATGTTAGGGCAAAACAGGTGCAAATGTACAGCTCGGTTAAACCATTTTACAATGTGAGGGGGGGGATCATTTATTTTAATTCTTTTGCATGCAAGGAAAGTACTTTACTTTTGCACATAGAATTCACATACTGCATAGCTTTATGCTTCATCTATAAATCAGAGCTGAGCTAAGAAACTTCACTTCCCATCACTAATTCTGGTTTCACAATGTAAATTCCCCTCCCCTTGCAGGTCAACATGGTATTGCTCAGGTCTACACTTGTACCTAAAAAAAGGTGTAAGAGCCGCTCTGGTTCAGCCCCATAATATTCGCTTTGTGCACCCCTATAACTAGGAGCATCACCACCATTCTGGCCTGGACATCCCAAACGGAGCATCTGCACAAATTAGGCATAAAACCTTAGAAAAGAGCATATACACAATACGGACCTGATTCACACTTAAGAACGCGATAGGTTCCTAAATATACGCAACTAATAGCAATGAAACTCCCTCGGCACGTCCCCGGCTTTCAGGTTCTTATGTGACTTACGAGTGCCATAGGGCTCCCTTAACTGTAGGTTCGCATTTGAATGCGTAGGGCGTCTACTTAGGAACTCAACTGCATAACCGCACCTTCATTTGGTCACTTAAATGCCTCTCTCCACCCAAATCTGCGTATCTGCCGAGTTCATTATGCATGGAACGCCCATTTTTGTGTACGTTACTACGAACCTACAGATTTTAAGTTCGTAGTGTATAAGCACGGAGTTTGCGAACTTAAGTCCAACGCAAATAGTGTATAAAAGTTACCACGCATGTGCAGTGCATCCGTTCTTAAATTTAAGCACCTAAAAGCATAAGAATTCTTAGTGTGAATCAGGTCCTACATTCTTATTCAGAGACCATTTACAACATGAGGAAAAACTTCATTTTCCTCCACTATCTTCTGAATTATAGAGGGTTATGCAGGATCCTGATAATGGTTATATGATTCATAACTATATAGGCATAACATACAGCTATACATTTTATATATATATTATATATATAATCCACCTTTCCCTGTAATCTATCTAGCTGTTTATTATTTTATGATAATAATTGAAATGACGTAACAAATATCAAAGCTTTGTACAATATGGAGTTATTATGTTTGTTTTGCTGCTACTGTCAGTATCATTATTTGACTGCTGATATCATCTAAGCCATGTAAATATTTATCCCGTTACCTGTGTAAAGGTAGGTAAGATGTTTTTGGATGCCTCTGTAATCACAGCCAGTCACACCACCAAGCATGTTGGGTGCCAATCTGGAGCATTTGTGCCATTGGCATTCATAGGGCCAAGCCCCCAGGTCTGGCTCTGCATTTGTTGCAGCATGTTACCTGCTGTCTATTGCAAGTGACGCTCACTTATACCCCACCCTGTTGCCTCCTTGTGATAAACTGACCCCCTCTCTCCCGCAGAATGGGCTGAATGCCCTGCATCTCTCCAGTAAAGAAGGGCACCTGAAGATGGTCAGTGAGCTGCTGCACAAGGAAATTGTCCTGGAGACCACTACGAAGGTTAGACTGACACCATGGTCCTCTGTTGCTTTATACCCTTATGAATGACACTGTCATGCTCAGTTTATTTATTGCACATCCACGTCTTTCTGTACTGCTCTAAGGGACTGATTCAATTGCCCGTGGTCCCTGATCGCATATTTACATCACAGATTGTTATGTGCAACTTATAAAAATGCAAATTAAAATTCACAATTTTTACTCACCGTAATAGATGGGAATAGGCGCATTTTGCCCTTTTTCCCATCTTCGCAGGCAATTGAATCAGGCCCCATGTCTGTTGTGCAATATGCATCTCTGCCTGAGATTACTTCTCCCCATTGCCTTCCACTTTACAGAAGGGTAACACGGCCTTGCACATCGCTGCCTTGGCTGGTCAAGAGGATGTTGTGCGGGAGCTTGTCAATTATGGGGCCAACGTCAACAGCCAGTCACAGGTAATCATTTCAGTGTAGTAAAGGGAAGAGCTTTATATTGGGCCGGGAAAGTTCTCAGTGTAACTATTGCTTGGAATCACTTTTTGGTTTTGTTGCTCTTGTCTGAAACACAGAAAGGTTTCACACCCCTGTACATGGCTGCTCAAGAGAACCATTTGCCAGTGGTCAAGTTCCTCCTGGAGAATGGAGCCAATCAGAATCTAGCTACAGAGGTCAGTTCTTTTTCAATACATAACAATATAATGGCACAGGCCCTGGTATTAAAGGCTTGTCCATGGGCCTTTGGACATTGCAGTGCTAAATATTAGTGGGTTCTAGGAGAAAAAAACCTGTAGTATCAATGTCATAATACACGACGTGTGAGGACATGATAAGTCAAGGCTTGAAAAAATGTGTTATAAGGCTGAAAAAAACAAATGATTTGTATCATCAGCATGAATGATGACACAGTAGAGTGATATCTGTTTTTATTTAAGACACCCCCTCGGGTATTTGCAATCTTACTCCTCTCTTTGAAGTATGAGGTTTGAATGTCTTTATTTACCTGACATGCATGTCACAAGGACACAATGCAAACAGATGCTAAGTACATCATTTTTTATAGACTTTTCCTTGTGATGAATCAGCAACTTAATAAATGATTTTCTGTTTTACACCCATCCCCCTCCTTCTGACAGAGGCTAAAGTGTCCCATGCAGTCTGAGGGAATCCAGTCCCTGACATCCCTTCAGTGCTTCTCACACTCTGTGCAGGGCTTCCCCCATTTGTTACTATGGTAACTAATAGGACTCTTCCCAGTTACCAGTTGTAAGATCAAGCTGGTACAGGGCTGGTGAGGATACATCTGACATTCATGTAAGACTTTCTCTAGGGAAGGTATAGGCAACCTTTCACTCCTGGTGATATGAAACTACAACTCCCAGCATGTTTCAGCAGCATAGGTCAAGCTGGTACATTGCAAAGTGTGATGGAACTTGTAGTTTCACAACACCTAGGGCCAGATTTTCTCAGCTGTGGGTTTGGAAAAGTGGAGATGTTGCTTATAGCAACCAATCAGATTCTAACTCTCACTTTCTTTTTACATACTAAAGAATGTCAACTAAAATTTGATTGGTTGCTATGGGCAACACCTCCACTTTTCCAAACCCGCAGCTTAGTAAATCTGGTTCCTAGTGTATTGAAGGTTGTTTATGTCTGCTCATAATTCACTACATATTTTTCCTTAGAAACGTTGAAAATGGCATGTTTTTAAAGTTTTATATTGGAAGTAAAATGTCAGAGGTATACCCCTGGGGACGACACGGTATAATAAACCTTCCAGCAGTGATGGTCCCAAAACTGGGACAAAATAAGTTCAGATCCTGTTCCGCACAAACTCTTATTATTGTATTTGTTCAAAACTCAGCCCATTTCTATATAAACTCACCACTTTAGTAGACTGTGCATCGGAACAGTCCCACAATGCAATTGCTTCTAGATATAGTATCTTATAGTGGAGGAATATCGTCAGATTCCTCTGTCCAGGAAACAACCTCATGACATCAGCAGTGTGAGGCAGAAGTGCTAACTACTTGAATTATTGTCTAACTGCAATACCCCAAATGTTCATGTAAGGCCGTATTCACAGTTCTGTTTTTTTAAAGTACACAATTATACGCACGCACGTAGCAAGCCAACACCGACCAACACCCATGACACTCCCCTCATGGCCGTGCAATCGTAGACTTGCTTACTCCTACATAGAGCACCTCTAACTTTACGTGTGTACATTCGTGCGTATATGCATGCCGTACATTCTATGTAACCGCGCCCTCAAAGACTCATTTAAATGCCTCCCCCCACCCTCTTTCACATAACTTTTCTGGTACGTATTTTAACCCCGCCCCTCCGTACGTATGTCCCCAAGTGCGATTCACATGGCCGTGCCTAAAGCACTTACATGCGTATATTCTACGTAATTTATGTAAATAAAGTCACTACGCATGCACAGTTAAAACGTGCCTAAAAATACGCACGTGAAAACGGATCTGTGAATACGGCGCGTAAGCCCTAAGTTTCTGAGGCGTTTACTTTAGAATTTCCAGAAAGTTTTACAGGTAACTTTCATTTCCAACATCAATCTGCTGAACAGTCGCATATAAATTCAGCTCCCATTATGCTTTTCTTTGCGTGTCATGTGATCTTTAATCCCAGAATGCAATACCGAACAATCATACAGAAGCTTTTAGGGTGAGATTCAATTACTGGCCATGGACATTCCAGAACACTACTCCCGCAGAATGCACAGCGATAGATTCTCCTCCAAACCCCCAAAGGATGTGAGGAGAAACCCATGGAGAGGCCACTGTAATAATAAATGGAAATGGTCCCATTCAGAGGCTGCAGCATGCGTGAAAATAAGAAAATTGTGTAATTGGCAGAATGTTTCGCTATAATGTTTGTGGCCAATTCTGATGATCCTTATTAGTGAGTTACAATTTATGTGTAACTGCTGTTGCATTACTGTGTTTTTGGGCTGTCCAGCCCTTTGAATGACTGAATTGCACATTGAATTAAACTAAGCCGGGAAGCAAGGCTGTTATTGCAGTAGAAGGAGCAGTTTACATTTTTATGGCCTCTAGGCCTCGGAATCTTATACCCTTTCTTGCCTTTGGCCTCCATTTGTCGTTCAGAAAAATCAAATATAAAAATGCTAAATGGCAGGTCACAGCTGTCTAGTGTTTAAAGGAAAGCTGACCTATATTTATTGAGACAGAATGCAGGAGATAGCAAGTTTTAAGGCTTGTCTCAATAAAAGTGGGTCACTGACCTTGTAAGCAGTATAATGGTTTATGGCATTTTTCTGAACGATTCTTTAATCGTTTCCCCCCATTGGTATTCTATTGACATCTAATTTCAAATCTCCGAGGCAGAGACCCAGAAACTATTTTGTTGCCTATAATAATGTCATATTCCATTATTGATGTATTTTTTTTATTATTGATATAATATAAACTTTTTAGGGACTTTTTAATGTATTTATATATATTTTTTTTAATAATTTCCCTTTATAAACAGGATGGATTTACCCCACTGGCTGTTGCTTTGCAGCAAGGTCACGAGAATGTAGTGGCTCACCTTATTAGCTATGGAATGAAGGGAAAGGTCCGGCTCCCTGCGCTTCATATTGCAGCACGAAACGACGATACGCGCACCGCCGCCGTACTCCTGCAGAATGACCCCAATGCAGACGTATTGTCAAAGGTCAGACGCGTTGGAAAGACGCTGCCTCTAATCGGCTTGTGCCGCTTCTCTGCTTTCATTCAGTGGGTCATTTGTTTGTTTGTTTTACAGACAGGATTCACGCCCCTGCATATTGCAGCCCATTACGAGAACCTTAATGTTGCACAGCTTCTTCTGAACAGGGGCGCAAACGTTAATTTTACACCTCAGGTAAGAATCGCCATCTTTGTTTTGTCATCCGTCTTTACAGTAGGTTTTTTTGGTCAAATTTTACCGCCATAAGTGTTCCCTACAGAATGGTATCAGCGCTCTGCACATCGCCTCGCGGCGTGGAAATGTTATCATGGTGCGGCTTCTGCTGGATCGAGGAGCCCAAATAGATGCCCGAACCAAGGTAACGGCTACATACACATGGTTATAACATGATTATACATATATAGGGACTTATTGTAAAGGTTCACATATTAGTAGATTATCTGGAGTATCTATAATATCAGACTTTATATTGCTCCATTGCTCAGGATGAACTGACCCCTCTACACTGTGCTGTGAGAAATGGACACGTCCGGATCTCTGAGATTCTGCTGGATCACGGAGCCCCAATTCAAGCCAAGACAAAGGTACGGCTGGTCCGAAAAATAATCTGAGGATACCTCCAGAGGTTCTTTGTGTATTGACATTGTCTTCACTCACAGAATGGTCTGTCCCCCATTCACATGGCCTCACAAGGAGACCACCTAGACTGTGTGCGTCTGCTGCTTCAGTACCAGGCGCTGATTGATGACATCACGCTGGATCACCTGACTCCTCTGCATGTGGCAGCTCATTGTGGCCATCATCGGGTAGCAAAAATTCTCCTGGATAAGGGAGCCAAACCAAATTCCCGAGCCCTGGTAAGTCATGGAGAAGAGAATATAGGATGTTGATGGAAAGATTGTCATGATCCCAGCAATAGATGTGCTTTATCACCAAGCCTGAGCAGTCTCTGAATGTCTCAATATATTTTCCACATTTTCCATGTAACCTCTTCCTTCTTCCCACTACTGTCTTGCATGATGTCTCAGTCCCCGGTCAGTATGTCTTCCTGTTGTGTCCATTCCGTGGGTCTTCCACTTTCCATCCCCTATATTTCTCTTCCTTTTTCTTGATCGCTACCCAATCTCTTTTTTGTCCCCCTTCTGATGCTTGTTTATCACCCTATGTAGAATGGGTTCACTCCCCTACACATTGCCTGCAAGAAGAGTCACGTTCGAGTCATGGAGCTTCTGCTGAAGTCCGGAGCCTCCATTGATGCTGTTACAGAGGTGAGGGAACACCTGGACTGTTGATTCTTATATGCACATATTCTCTCTGGGGTATTTTATTTACTACCATACAAACACAGAGTGGAAGTTGCTAAATTAATTTATAGGTAAATGCAAACAGGTGCGTGAAAGGCAGGGGTTAATCTGCTAGCAACAGAAACAAAGGGAAAAAATTGCCTCAGCAACACTGCCATAAACCAGTAACAGACTATACCGTCTATCTGTAAAATAAAACACAAAAATGTTCGTTACACATATTTGTACAAATATGCGATAAGCCACCAGCCACCGTCAAGGCTTTCCTGCATATGGTCGTCCTAACTCTAACAATGAGAGTCCCAATGTTGGGTCACATATATATGTTTTAAATTGAGAGCCAAACTTACCTCAGGAGACACCCCTTAAAGTTTCCAAAATGGCTGCTGTGGATGTAGGATCCTGTGGGATGACTTTCAGCTCCATTCACTTTTTTTGTGATGTCAATTTTATAAGAAAAAATGTGTATTAATTGTACATTTTATATTTGAATCTATTTCTTTGTTGCTAATCCTCACCTTCTCTCCATCCTCTTGCAGTCTGGCCTAACACCTCTCCATGTTGCCTCATTTATGGGCCATCTGCCCATTGTGAGAACACTTCTCCAGAGAGGGGCGTCTCCCAACGTATTCAGTGTGGTGAGCACCAAACTAGACCACATCATCGGTGTCCAAACTCATAACATTGCACAGCCATGAAATATCACAGCATTAACTGCCTGTCCTTTGTGTCCCACAGAAAGTTGAAACACCATTGCACATGGCAGCGCGCGCTAACCATTCAGATGTGGCAGAATTCTTACTACAGAATAAGGCGAAAGTGAATGCTAGAGCTAAGGTAAGACACAAGGGGGGACGCTGGGGGAGATGTCTGGCTCTGTGCCATAATTTCATTGCTGTCTAGTCTTAGAGTTGTGAAAAACCCTTTGTCACAAAGGAGTTATAGTGCGTTGGGAGTTCACACACATTCAAGGCGGCCATTTTTGTTTAGTGAAATAATTGTTATGGGGATTAAACTTTAAACTGATGATTTTGTGCCTCATTAATTTAACTTTAAAGCTGGCCATACACTAGAGCGGTTATTGGTCTGATCATTCAATCATCTCTTTTTTTTTGTTTTTTGGCAGCCAATCAATAGGCTAGCTGCACTAGTCTGCTACTGAGATTGACAGACACCCGTGCAGCCAATCAGCTGCACAGACCTCCTGTCAATCTTTGCAGCACCTCTCTTTGCTGCCATGATTATCGGTACCAGCAGGAGAGATCAGTGGTTTAGCTATCAGGACCTTTCTCTAGTGGTGGAAAATCGTCCTGTTTATTGGGCCACCTCCTGTTAGGACCGATAATCAAATCCGTGTATGTAAATTGATTGGCTGCTTTTTCTCGGTTCAGCCCAATTATAATTTGAAACAGAGAGTTGGCGAGAGCCCAAAGCACCTCAAAGGAGTTAGTGTTATAGACATGACTTATGAGTGCAGGTACACACAGTGTATGCACAGAAAATCAATCACAATCCAACATTTATTAATATATCTTTTAAACTGATCAGGACAAAGTTTAGAGTATATTAAAAATAATTATCGCACCATATGGACAAACAAATGGACTCCACGGGAGCCTCAGATAAATTAAAACCCAGCTGTCTATTCACTTATCCTCAAATCCCACCACACTTACATAATCAACTAGACTCACACAAACGGATATGTGTATCAATGGTGTTTGTTATCACACCATGTCCATAAAAAAACTGCAGGGATGAAAACACTGAGCCGGATCCAGAACGAATAGCTCCAGTTTTATACACTACGGACCGGATTCACACCTAAGGTGCGGAATTGTGGTCTTTAAAGACCGCATGTAGTTTTTAAGGTAAGAGGGGTTGTGCCACTGCAGCCTCCGGGGTTACTTCCGTAAAATAGGTGGGGGGAGGGATGTAAATTAGGCTGGGAGGGAGGACTGGGGAACCTCAGTGCATATTTCCCACGAGTAGTTAAGGGTGTCCTATGGCACCGGTAAGTACCATGAGGCACTTAAAAACGGAAGCGGGGAAGTGTATGGATCTTACACTTGTGTGTGAATACGGTCCTATGCATGTATGCGAATCCGAGCTCTGGCGACAATAACAACATTGACAAAGATACAGCTGAAATCACAATGTAGACTTTATTACTGCCAAAATGGTTAAAAACTGTTTATTAAAAAATGTTTTCATCCCTTATGTTGTCCCTCTTTCTATGCCACCTTCCACTCTCTCCTCTGCTCTGTCCCTGCTTTTCTCCACTCTGTCCCCACTTTCCTCCGCTGTCCACACTTTCTCCTCTGCTCTGTCCACGCATTCTCCTCTGCTCTGTCCACACATTCTCCTCTGCTCTGTCCACGCATTCTCCTCTGCTCTGTCCACACGTTCTCCTCTGCTATGTCCCTGCTATTCTCCATTCTTTCCCCACTTACCTCCGCTGTCCACACTTTCTCCTCTGCTCTGTCAATGCATTCTCCTCTGCTCTGTCCACACTTTCTCCTCTGCTCTGTCCACACTTTCTCCTCTGCTCTGTCAATGCATTCTCCTCTGCTCTGACCACACTTTCTCCTCTGCTCTGTCCACACTTTCTCCTCTGTTCTGTCCACACGTTCTCCTCTGCTCTGTCCCTGCTATTCTCCATTCTTTCCCCACTTACCTCCGCTGTCCACACGTTCTCCTCTGCTATGTCCCTGCTATTCTCCATTCTGTCCCCACTTACCTCCGCTGTCCACACTTTCTCCTCTGCTCTGTCCACACTTTCTACTCTGCTCTGTCAATGCATTCTCCTCTGCTTTGTCCCCGCTTTTGCAATCGCCGTATGTACTAAAGCAAAATTGCCATGAAATCACTCAAAATACAGCCTTTTCAAAATCACCGTATTGAAGATCTGTTGCGAGTATTGATTTGCTGTAAATCAACATTCACTGTGAAGGAAAAGCATATAAAACTGAAAAAAAATCTGCTTTTTTTACCATAAAATGCATAGCGCAGCATGCTATTAACACTTAGCATACCATTAACCCTGCAACACATGGGCATGCTGTTCCTTCTGGTATTATATGCGACAGCATGCTAAGGGTTAATGGCATGCTGCGCAATGCATTTTTTTGTTAAAAAGCTAATTTTTAAAATTTTTATTATAAAATTTTCTTTTTTTACAATGCATAGCGCAGCATGCTATTAACACTTAGCATACCATTAACCCTGCAACACATGGGCATGCTGTTCCTTCTGGTATTGTATTATGTAGCATGCTAATGGTTAATAGCATGCCACACTATGCTAATTATAGTAAATTAAACGATTTAAAACATTTATAATATAAGAAATCAATTTTCTTTCAAATTTGTTTTTCTTTTAAAGTGAATGGTGATTTATATCAAATCGACACTCACGACAGGCACATTTGCATGGTGATTTTTCTCTGTGAGTTTTTACACAATGTTGCTAAGCGATGCATAGTAAATCCAGTGATTTATATATTTTACCTTTTCAGAATTGCCATGGCAATCTTCCAAACAGTGATTTTTGAAAAGCTGTATTTTGAGAGATTTTAGGGCGATTTTGCTGTAGTAAATATGGCGTTTGCAAAATCGCTGTAAATTTCACCCAAAAATTGTGATTTTTACAAATTGTCCTTTAGTAAATCCGGTACCAAGACTATTCCAGAAGGCTCTCCAGAACATGCAAACAAACTGAGAAGCCAAATCCAAGATAATTTCTAGTAAACAACAATGGAGACAATTACTCAGACCACCATGAATCCCTTAGAGCAATGGACCCCTCAAGAGGCATAGGGCCAGATCCTAAACTAAGTCAGACATGGGACATACGCAAGTAATTTGCGTAAGTCCCCTGTCTCGGAACATCTGCACATGCATGCATCAGATGTTCCGACGGCGTAAGTACTAACATACGTAACAAAGTTACGTACATGAGTACTTACGCTAAAGGGGTAGACTCTTCAGTTACAATGTCAACCAAACAAAAGAAGCAGGTGCTCTAGATGGATTACTTGTTACTGATATAAAAAAAAATATATATATAGTATATATAATAAAACTGTATGCCAGTAAGAGTAATTAAGGGGGAAATAGTTGCAGACAGGAGAGGGGTGTGTAATTTCCCCCAAAAATCTATAACAGAACTAAAACAAAACTCGTTCCTGTGCAATTTCCACCCAAATAGATTACTCTTGAAAAAGTAATGATAAGAATAAAAAATACATATATAAAAATAATAATAACATATGTAGATGTTAAATTTGATATAGTTGCTAGTACAATTAATATCACTCGAATTTTATTAACAAATAATAAAATAATGCTTAGCTTATGGGCCCATAAATTACAATCATAAAAATATTAGAAAATAAATACAGGCTTCATGCAATTAGAAAATGTATAAAGACACAATGTAAACCAAACATAATTTTTGTGATGTAAAAAATAGTATTATTAGTTGAACCACTTATATATAAGATACAGTTCCACAGATATTCAGTGGTATGTAGCTGGTAGTATGTAGCAGGTTTGGGTAAGATAGTGTATATAGAACAGTTCCAATTGTAGAGCCTCAGGTGGATATAAATTAGCTGTGAAAGCGTAATTGATTGACCACAATCAATTACATACTTTTCATCATCTGAGCTCCGTCTGACCTTACCATGTTGATTCCCCATCATGTGTCTGCAGCCTCCCCAGTATTCCCCATCATGTGTCTGCAGCCTCCCCGGTATTCCCCATCATGTTTCTCCAGCCTTCCCGGTATTCCTCATCATGTATCTCCAGCCTCCCCAGTATTCCCCATCATGTAACTCCAGCCTCCCCAGTATTCCCCATCATATGTCTACAGCCTCCCCGGTATTCTCTATCATGTGTCTCCAGCCTCCCGAGTTTTCCCCATTCATGTGTCTCCAGCCTCCCGGTATTCCCCATTATGTCTCTCTAGCTTAGTATCCCTCATCATTTGTATCCAGCTCCCAGTATCCCCATCATGTCTCTCCAGCCTCCCGGGTTTTCCCCATTCATGTGTCTCCAGCCTCCCAGTTTTCCCCATCATGTCTCTCTAGCTTAGTATCCCTCATCATGTGTATCCAGCTCCCAGTATCCCCATCATGTCTCTCCAGCCACTCGGGTTTTCCCCATTCATGTGTCTCCAGCCTCCCAGTATCCCCTATCATGTGTCTCTAGCTCCCAGTATTCCCCATCATATATCTCCAGCTCCCAGTATTCCCCATCATATATCTCCAGCTCCCAGTATTACCAATCATGTCTCTCCAGCTCCCAGCTCCCAGTATCCACCATCATGTGTCTCTAGCTCCCAGTGTTCCCCTTTTAACTCCTATACCATTACTTACCTTTGAAGGCTTCCCTCCTTCCAGCTGCTTCTCCTCTGTGCCGGGCTCTGATTTAAATGAGCTTAGGTCGTTCCAGCGTCATTCAGTGATTGTACAGCAGGGGGAGGCACTTCCTCACTCTGCATCTGCCTGTCACACAGACACGGCAGAAAGGAATGGACGCCGCTGTTAAGCTCTGTAAGGTCCCAGAGTGGTGAGAGCACCTTACAATGTTTACAGTTGCGTCCATCTTAGGGGGCAGACCAGTGCTGGGGAGTGGGGGAGGGAATGAGCACCTGTCCAGCCTGGTGCTGTGTCCTGCACCGAATCCCCCCACTTACTGCATCGGCCCTGTCTTTCACTTTGACCAGTGTTTCACCAGCTACCGTGTTGTCATGTAAGGGGAGGAAGTGCAGTATGTCACATGCAGACACATTCTGGGCATGTTACCAGTGCAATTTAAGCATTAGACGCCTCTCGACTAACTGAATATCCAGGGTTTGTTGTGGGGGTACTTAGTACTCAGCCGGGTGATGACCTGGGGTAGAATCTCTTGGTTCTGGCACTACAGTCAAACAGGTTGGCCATAGGAATTTCCCAGTAGCCTGGTTGCCTTTGGAGGTCACCCTGTTGTACCTCTTTTATTTAAAGAGATCTACAATAGGATGTTGACTGGAATGGGAGGTGCTCACAAAGATGCTGCCTCAGATACTTGCATTGTATAGAGGTCACTTTGAATCTCTTTATTGTATTGTGAAATTTAAGTAGCAGATGTCGCATTTACATACTCTATCCGACCCTGCAGTCTGGTAAAAGACTAATACCCCTTTCACACCAAGGCATGGACCTGGGAATAACCCTGGTCGGGTATCTGTGTGAACGATCAGCCCAGGTCTTGAGCTCCAGGGTCCGTGACCCTGGTCGCTACTAGTGTTATTCCCGGCTTGGACCCAGATACACTGCAGTGTGAAAGGGTGCTCCCATGTTATTCAACCCAGGATCCATTAAAGTATATAAATTGGGGGAGGGGAATTGCTCTCTGCCTGTGCAGACAGGGCTCCAGTGTGAAAACCAATGACCAGGGATTGAACCGGGACAAAGGTTCTTTATGAACGTATGCAACACTGGTAATACCTGTTCATTATCTTATGTAAGACCAGGGATTTTGGTGTCAAGGGGTATAAGAAGACTGCAGCCTGACATAAATGTTTACCTTACAAACCCATAGAAGTACGACTGATTATGGAGAATATGTTGCATGTTCCACAAATGTTCATTACTATTACTTTCTCCTTCTCTGCTGAACATTACATGGAGATTTTTCTCTTGTGATAACGTTTCTCCTTGTCCCTCTTCCAAGCATTGCTCCCCACCAATCTTTTCCTTCTCTCTCCTTAGAAAGGTTTCACTCCCCTTCATGTGGCTGCAAAATATGGGAAGATCCAGATTGCAGAACTTCTGCTGGAGAAAGAAGCTCACTCTAACAGTGCTGGCAAGGTGACCCCGCTCTACATCACGTGCCTGTGTCGCTGTCTGTGTTCCATTTACATCTGGCTCTCCCAAGCACGTGGCCTGAAGCACAATAAGCTGAGGTCTACCAAGGGCTGCCTTTCCCATCTACTCAAGCTAGGCTTGTGTAGCAGCAACATACAAATGTGTCTGTGCTTATAATGGCTGTCATTTTCCTAATAATATTAGTTTTGAGTAATTTATTCACTTTCATACTAACTTTTTATTAAATTTTTTCTCTTTATCAATCATTAATTTTCCACCAAAAGCATGAATTCACAACTAAGGCCTAATCCAGACGTGCGTTTTCCGTGCTCACGGAGGTCTGTATGTCCACACGAAAAAGGGGAGAGCGTTCCCTTGTCACTCCCCTCTCTTGTGCCTTATGTGTCCAGAACCCTGCCTTAAATTCTCAGCACAGATCTGCGTCTGTCCAATCGCAGATCCGTTCACAACTGCTTGCCTCCGCCCATGACACTTCATTCACATGTCTATCCCCGCCTATCTTGCGGGATGAGGCATGTGGAAATGAAGTGCTGTCCCCCCGTATGGATCGCCTAGCGCTCAGAAATGAGTTCCATACACTATTAGATCCATAGCATAGCCTCTGCTGCATGCATGTGCAGATGCAGGACCAGATTCACACTACCGGACGTATTGCACATATGTCCGGAGATTACCGATATTTGAGGCTGCGCATGCTTGGTATCTTTTTAACGTAATTTGCGTATCTTTTTATTACGTAGATTGCGTATATGGGGTCTTAAAGAGCGCATATACGCAATCTATGTAACGAAAATATACGTAGATTACGTAAAAAAAGATACTACGCATGCGCAGTCTCAAATATCGGTAATCTCCAGACGTATGTGCAATACGTAGAGTAGTGTGAATCCAGTCCGTAATGTCTTAGGGGACTTAAGCAGTTGGCTTGTGTTCTCTTTAACACAGAATTCTATCACATTGTATTACCGTTCTGTACATAGGGGTCTATTTACAAAAAATGATTTTTTTCACTGTGATATTAAATCAAAGCATCTCGCGGTGATATTGATGTGATATTTTTCCCCAAATCACCTTATTCAGTAAAAAAACGATTTTAATGCGATTTAAACAATATCACATGAGATGGTTTGATTTTAAAATATCAATATCGCGATTGTGATATATTAATCACGGAGATATAATATATCACAATGATAAAGTATAGGAGAAAGGTTTGATTTGCAAATCGTCTCATGACAAGCAAATCGCATGTTTTAAATGAGGCCCTAAGTGCAGCATGGCTGAACTTTTTATAGTGGAGATGACGTCACAAACAGTAGAGGACTCTGTTGACATGTGTTTTTGATGCTCCGGGACGGCACCTCAGCCGGATCTCGCAGCTCTCTGGCTGCGATTATTTTTTTGGGGATTTAAAATCACACTTAAGGAGATTTCTTCAAATCTCCTTTAGTGAATGAGTTGATTTTTTTTTAAAAATATTTTTTCAATGATATTTTTTTACACACTGAAATAACGCGATTTGAGCCTTTCTGAATACCGTGATGTGACTTCAGAGGCTCAAATCACGCGATTTGTGGCAATTTGCCTCAAATCATTTTTAGTAATTGAGGCCCAAAGAGTTGTAGCCAGAGGGGTTTAAATAGAGCAGTTGATGAGAAGTCCAAAGAAGCAATAAGCAGCACCTGTGGATAATTCCAGCAGCAGAGAGTGAACACCAAGAAGTATAGAAACTAAAAGGAGTCATGTGATCAGCAGAAATGAAAAAAACATAA
>WWET01002358.1:176168-197930 GCA_011038615.1 Limnodynastes dumerilii
TGAAGTAGGCGGGGGGGGGGATTTAAAGTGTACAGTATGGGCGTGCTAAGCTGCGTACGTTCGCGTAGTCTGTACGCACGTTAGCGGACGTATGCTGTTACGTTTGGAAAAGTTAAGGTAGGGTTTGGGTAGCGTATTTTCACAAAATACGGCCGTGCAGGGGGTGTGTTAAGGTTAGCGTAGCGAATTTACGTACGCGAAAATTCGCTACGCGAACAAACGTACAGCAAACGTTGTTCAGGATCTACCCCATTTTTAGTACTCTGGGCTTTCATGTGGATATTATGAGTTAATTTGCATAATTTATTCATACCTTTGCATCAGTTTTGCTATTACAAACAATGGGCCGGATCCAGAACTATGCCCGTCTTCCATAGACGGACGTAATTCAATGAACAATAGCTACTGCGCATGCGTGTACGTAATCTGCGTATCGTTTCGAAGTAGCGCAGTAGCTATTGTTCATTGAATTACGTCCGTCTATGGAAGACGGGCATAGTTCTGGATCCGGCCCAATGTCATTTTCTATGGTTAGAATATTGCCATTTTCTATCATTTATTTTTTATATTGATATTTAATCAATGTCTCATACCCTACAAAGGAAATTAATTACTTTTTTTTTTTTTAAGGTAAACTTTTTTGAGACAGTGGGCCGTATTCAGACTTCCGTGCTACGATCGGAGTGCAAATATACACACGTACGGAGCAAGTTACACCCAGCAAAACCCCAGCCACTCCCCTTGCTAATCTGTCCCCTCTGAGACTTCCGCCTCCATAGACCAGCCCTAACTCTCCGCTGCCATTTAAGAGCATATGTGTCCTCTGTCCGTGTGTATCTTTGTAATCGCGCCCACTTCCCTTCATTTAAATGCCCCCCCCGCCCATTTCTATGTAAATTCCTCCGTGCGTATATTTCCGTGGAAGTTCCGTGTGGAATTTCCTGAGTCCGATTCTCAAGTCCGTGCGCTAGGCACGTCCACGCGTATAGTCTATGTTGACTGCATATAAAATGTTACTACTCATGCGCAATTTAAACGGTTTAATGCAGTTCTCTGAATACGGCCCAGTATGAATAACGTGTACAGGCCAACGTGACCCCTTTCGTTAGGTATAAAATAGTGTGCTTCTGAGCTTCCAGCTCAACAAAGGTGGTTACCATAGTAACTAAGCACCCTATTTACCCTTAAGAAGCACCTGCGGATATGCATGCTTAAAGCTTTCTTAAGTGTGAATACAGTTCTAACAGTTGGATGAACAGAAGCGGAGCATTATGTTCTTAATTGAATGGGTACCTGTGTACTTTTTTATGTTTTTGGGTTTTTTTTTTGTTAAATTTTGTATACAGTTTTTTAAAACTTTATTATCCTTTTTCTGTCAAAGACTGGGTTGACCCCTCTTCACGTAGCTGTGTATCACAACCACCTCAACATTGTGCGTCTTCTATTGAACAAGGGGGCATCACCACACTGCACTGCACGGGTAAATATGTACACATGTAATAATTCACAGTTATACAGAGGTTGGATTTATTATACTTTGTCCATAAAAAATCATTACAGTGTTAGATGTTTATATTGTGTAAACTATACTAATAACAAGACGTTAGAATCTGATTTCTATGTTTAATAGTTAAATAGCTTAACGTTTTAATTTTGATTCTGGGAGAAAAAAGAAAAGACCCAATCTGTTAGTAAAGCATCTTGCCTAAGCAGATGTTGCTGGGTAAACGTAAAAAAAAAGGGTGCACTAAACTGTTGTGTGTTTGTGTTGCAGAATGGATACACTCCGTTGCACATGGCGGTAAAGCAACGTTCAGTAGACACAGCCCGTGCCTTGCTGCAGTTTGGTGCAACGTGTAACGCTCAGTCCCTGCAGGGTATCACTCCCCTCCACTTAGCGGCACAGGAGGGTCACGTGGACATGGTGACTCTGCTACTGAGCAAGCAGGGAAATGTGCACCTAGGGAACAAGGTACAAACATTATGTGACATCATGGATGGAAGTGGAATGGATGAACGCCTGGTGCCTACACACAGTGGTTCTCACAACGCACACTGATTCACAGAGCAACAGGCCTGAGTTTACATAGAAACATAGAAAGTGACGGCAGATAAGAGCTACATGGCCCATCCAGTTTGCCCAGTGGTTTATTTAAAACTATACTGACCCTAGACCCTATTTACCCTTAATTTATTTTGAGATTTAGGATAGCCTTATATTTATCCTAAGCATGTTTACACTGTTCTACTGTGTTACCCTCTACCCCCTCAGATGGGAGAATATTCCACTTATCTATCATTCTTTCAGTGAAGTCATTTTCTCTGTATCTACCGCCCTCCAGTTTATATTCATGCCCTGGTGTTCTATTACACCTCTTCCTTTGAAAAATGCCCCCTCCTCTAGCTGAAAAATGGTACCCTCCTCTAGCTGGTCACAACCCTTGATGTATTTGAAAGCTGCTATCATGTCCCCCTCTCCCTTCTCTGCTCCAAGCTATATATGTTTAGTTCCTCTAGCCTTTCTTTGTATGATTTGTTACAAAGGCCATGGACCATTTTAGTTGCTCTTCTTTGCACAGTCTCTAATGTATTTATGTCTTTCTGGAGATATGGCCTCCAGAACTGAACGCAGTATTCTAGGTGAGGGCGTACCAATGATTTATAAAGAGGCATCACTACTTCTCTCTTTCTGCTATTAATTCCTCTCCCTATGCAACCAAGCATTTGGCACCAGTTATTCTAGATCAAGCTGTATACATACTGGTAGGTTATCTGACAATCACATGATAACTGACAGATATTTCCGTCATCTTACCAGTGCAGTGTGTACTGTCTCTATAGTGAGCCTTATGACGTTTCTTTCAGTTATTGTACGTCAAAGATTGTCTCATGTAAGAATGCAGTTTGACCATAGCTCAATAAATAATTCTTTAATGAATAAAACATTCCCCATAAAATCATAGTGTGCCTTCGCTGTTTTCCTCAGGGGAATTAATAAACTAGTCTATGGATAAAGACTGCAACCACAGACTATTTTATTCATTCTCTCGAGAAAGTCAACGAAGATGTACTGTGCCTGAAACGAAACGCGTTGGTTTAATTATACTGAGCTTGAGAGTCAGGAGCAGCTGTGTCATCCTCCGTGATAAAAATCTTCCTTACATGACCATTGGCAGAGAAGATCTGACACTGGCGACCTAAACAGACTGATTCCACGGAGTGGAGATGGAACTACCCGCCAGATAAGCTCTCCTTGTTATATTGATATGCTTTTACTAATTTAATTGACGATACACAGATTTAATGGAGGACACTTTATTCAGTAAAGTTGTTTGAATTTGTTTTTCTTACATATGGCAATCTTTGACGTAACCTGGCGAAAGATTAGGCTCTTCTGGTACCCTACACATATTCCTGATCCCTGACAATTACTAATACTCCATAATTACCCATATCTTTTTTAAAGAACCACAACTTTCTCTTACCGATTCATTGTTTTTATGTATATGAATAATATTGCACTATAATTGGTTCTTTTCTTTTGTTGGGGCGTGGTTACGCAACAACATTCCTAATTAGCCAACACACGAACACAACTACAACCAATAGATAAGGTAGCCCTATGGCATGTGTAAGTCAGATAAGAAGCTGAAACCCGAGGGCATGTCAGGGAAGTTGGAATGCTAATTGGGTGCTTAAAATTAAGAGCCTAAAGCAGGGGTGGCCAACTCGGGCCTCGTGAGCTACCAACGGTTCATGTTTTCCAGGTCTCCTCAGAGGTGAGATAATCACTACCAACTGTAGATTTTTTTGAATGTATCAGTCAGTAATGAACACACCTGTGCTCCAAAAAGGAGACCTGAAAGACATGGACCATTGGTAGCTCACGAGGCCCGAACTTGGCCACCCATGGCCTAAAGCATTTCTATCTGTGAATCCAGTCCAAAATCTCAAATTGAGGTCATTTAACACTTTGGAAATGAGACACTTGGGGTTGCCATTTTGGCTCCTAAGCCAATAGTATGGCATCTCACCTCATCATTGTCTGCAACTTGCAATGTGTATAAGCAACAGAAAGTACAAAATTTGTCCCCATCCAAATAGCTTTCCAGTTATTCGATTACACCAAATGTATACATACATAAACTACATCCATAAGATGTAACATTACAGTCTGCTGTTTGTTACTCCATTGTGCCCATTACCTGTCGTTATTAAATAACAACACGACTGTTCACCTGAGTTTCCCTTACAATATAAAGTCATGACTTTAAATATTGCTGACACTATTTATTGATGTGATTTATCAGCTAAATCAGCGCTTATGTTAATGTTTGTTGCATCATTTATTACTGTTCACAGAGCTCCCTCACACCGCTCCACCTGACGTGTCAGGAAGGTCACCTTAACGTAGCAGAAATCCTGGTGTCCCATGATGCCACAGTGAGCGCAGAGACTCGGGTAATTCCCTGGAGAGAAATGTGGGGATATTGCATGGGAATGTATGAATGCACTGATCATGCAAACCTCCACAACACCATAAATAAATTGGTTTAACAGTTAAGGGAGTATCTATCTTGTCCATAAGTACCAGTGATTTTTTTTTTTATTGCAGTTATGTAATAATGTACATATATAGTTGCTGCTTTATTTGTATTATAAACAAGGTAGGGTCAGCTTTTCGCATAGCCAATTTAGTGGTGAGTATTTGGTTTCAGGCAAAGGGTTCTGGGTAATCTGTTTTTCAGGATTTAACCACTAGTATTTTTCCCATAGATGGGGTTCACTCCACTTCACGTGGCCTGTCACTATGGGAATATCAAGCTGGTGAAGTTCCTCCTGCAGAACCAGGCCAATGTCAATGCAACCACCAAGGTGAGCAATATAAACGACATCTTCCAGGCGGGAGTGAGATATGCTTATAAGAGATGACGATGGGCATGAGTGCAAAGTAGTTACAAGAGGGCGAGTGGAGTTTGAGGACTATTTCCTAACTGCAAATCTGCCATTAACAAAGGGATAGATTTGGTAAATAAACTTTCAATATTATAAGGCAGCTAGTTGACCATTGAGTCATTTTTGGTCTTGTTGAGGAACTATGCTAATGAAAAATTGTTGCTTTGCTATAAATGTTATTAGCACCAAGGGCATATCTACAGGGGATGCAAGGGGTGCAGCTGCTATGGGGGCCGGAGGAGAGGAAGGCCCATGGCAGCCCCTCCCCCTGCACTGTAATCAAGCTGTCAGAGTCTGCCAGCTTAAAGCAGCACTTAGCTGTAGCACTCAGCACTCATACATGGAGTACTGAGCGCTATAATAAGCTATCCAGCAGCCTTCCTGCCAAGCTCCGCCCCCAGTCTTGCCTGTCTCCACCTTGTCTGGCTCCACCTTGTCCCGCCCATTCAGTCTGTCACATTCCGTCCCTGATTAACACTATTGGAGTAAATTGAACAATTGACATTTTTATTGTTAACATTTCTTATCTTTGTTTTTGTCTCCATTTATATAAACTGACGAGGGAATACTTCGAGAGAATAATCAGCAGTGATTCATTCCTAATCCTGTGTCCTTTCCACAGCTGGGCTTCACTCCCCTCCACCAGGCTGCACAGCAGGGACACACTGACATTGTCACCCTTCTGCTGAAGAACGGAGCTTGTCCCAATCAGGCTAGCATGGTGAGAGCCGCCAGCCGCTGCATGCCCTCTCATTGTGTCTTGTGCCATGTTAGTCTTCCCAGCAGTCTCCTAGTTCCGTGCTCTGTCACTTTTTTGACTATCACTGTATTTATCACCCTGTCCTGTTTTCTTTTTGTGACCTGTCTTGCCTTCTGTCATTCTGCCTCATCGCTCATCCGATGGCTCTCCTCGGCCTCTCATGCCCCGCTCTTCTCCCCATTGCCCTGTTTTATCCTCCTGTGCCCTACACCTCTGCAGAACGGGATCACGCCACTGGCTATTGCAAAGCGACTAGGATACATCTCAGTGACAGACGTTCTCAGTCTGGTGACAGATGGACCCCAGGCCCAGGTGAGTCTCAGTGGCTGGAGACAAATGGGGAAGGCTGTAGGTTGAGGTGAGTGTTATAGAAGGGGGCTAAAGAAAGTTGGGAGAATGTTGTCACTGGGTAGATTACAGTCAGTAACTTATTTGCAGGTTGTTTGTTTGACTCAGTAACCTCATTAAATCCACAGAATATTGACCTGTTCCAACAACCCGTAATGCTGTGTAGCCCAAAGAACATTGACCTGTTCCAACAACCCGTAATGCAGTGTAGCCCAAAGAACATTGACCTGTTCCAACAACCCGTAATGCAGTGTAGCCCAAAGACGATTCTATGGGACCCATAATGGTCCATGAACTCCAGGCCTCCATACAGAATCACAATAGAAATAATCACTACGCCTCGTTCACCTGTGCTCTAGACCTGGAAATGATGGGCCTGATCCAGACCTACGCTCATGAATCACTCATGTATTTACGCCAGCGTACCTCCGATGCACACCCCTAGTCCCTTGGAGTGTATTTACGGATTTCCTATGGCAGGCACACCCCCTCCAGTGTTGTTAGGAGGTTGTTATGCTCTAGGCCCATACGCTCGTAGCGTAACATGAGTGTAATGCCCTGCGCATGAGCAGTAAGTACAAATGTTTTTACGCTTACGACCATCGTAAAAACGCAGCCGAGCGTAGGTCTGGATTAGGCCCGATGTCACTGTCAGGGAGACCTGGTTGCTCAGCTAGGCCGACACTGCCTAAATACCTGAAACTATGATTACCACCAAAATCTTGAGCACTCTATTACAGCTCTATCCCTGGCGAACATTTCTGACACCACTAAGTACTGTTCTACTTGTCTATTGTGTATATCTGAAAGCATTAACTTTCATACCACTACTTTGCTTCACCTGCGGTGATTGGGTTGGAATAGCTGAGTGGACTTAAGCTTTAGAGGTAAAAGTGGGATTGTACTTATTTAAATAAATGCAATCTGTAGCCACCCAATACTTAGGCCTCACGCCCCAATGAGAATCGCCCAACCATTGTAAGGAACTATTTGGCTCTCACTAATAACAGGTGTTTACTTGCAGCATGTTGTCCTGTTACCTATAGCTGAACTATGCAAATTAGATTTTAATCGATCTGTGTGTGCTGTCCTTAGAGCTGACATTTGCTTGACACATGCCACGTCACAGCAAAATGAAAGCTACAGGAACCTTTTCCTTATTCGTCCTTGGATAAATCACGTCATAGTTTGCATAGTTCCCACCCTCAAGCCAATCATCACAGCACAAGTGTGTTAGTTACGGCTATTGCTGTAAAAGATTAAACTCATAGTTCCGTATTCACAGTACCAGACATATAACATATGCGTCCGGTGTTTAGCGATTTTTACTACTAGTATTTTTTTAACGTAATCTATGTATCTTTTACTTACGTAGATTGCGTAAATGCGGTGTTTCGGAAAAAGATACGTAGATTACGTAAAAAAATTACTGCGCATGCGCAGTAGTAAAAATCGCTATACACCGGACGTATATGATATATGTCCGGTACTCTGAATACGGGTCATAAATAGACATTTACACTGTGCATTCTTTATATAGGCATTCCTCAAGAATTGCCTAAGTCAAGGCAGACCGCATGTCATCTGATGCCCCCTGAGTTGTTCAGTGCAGTCCATGATGCGAGAGTCTAGCTGGACGATATATATTACAGAGATATGGTTTCTGTTCCTCTGGTTATAGCCGTAGGCATTTTCACTCCTATGCATTCAAAACAGTCTTTCCTGTTGTAACATTATACAAGCCTTTGTTGCACATACTAGGTCACCACTAAGAGGAATAACAGTGGTGACTTTTCAGCGGTAGCCAGAGAAGCAGAAGAGAGGTGGCATGATTGGTAGGGTACATTGTGAGGTGTCATCCGTCACTAGGGCTCCAGGGTCAGTTGGTGACTTTGTCTCTCCTACAGCCAGCCAACGAGAGGCACAGGATGAGCTTCCCAGAAACTGTTGACGAGATGCTGGATGTGTCAGAGGATGAAGGTGAGAGATGACCTTCTGTCTCCCCAGCCTTAGATAACTCTCCCAAAAATCTCCTGCCCCCCCTCCCCAGTCCTTAACCTGCCTCTTTGTGTCAGTGTATCTTTCCTCCACCCCCTACCTATAGTGTTGCCTTCCAGAGCTTATTTCTCCTCCGTTTACCCTGGTACTGGTGTATGGATAAATCTCTGTCCCTTCTTACTTTTCTAGGAACCCCCCACCTGCCTCTACATGGTAGGAACCGTGTCACTTTTTACCCCCACAAGCCTCTTAACAGCGCCACTCATTCCACATTTGTTCATTCCATTAACTTTGCTCAACAGCCTAAAAAATCACTGACATCTACTTAGTAATCTGTTACCTTCTCTAATAACGTGTCATCACATTGAAAAAGCCACCTGGCCTAATACTGATTAACCTGCTTTATTGTATTGGCATAATTCCACAGCGGACCTATCTCCTGCACGCTTTGAAGTGGCCATTTTGTTGGCTGAACTAATATTCATGAGCAAATTGATGGGCATAACGATCTATTGGCTCTTGTCTATAAGTGTATACAATTAGTGTGTACTCAAAACAGGTTATAACATTGGCAATAACTTGTGCCATGTGACTGGTTGTGCTTTAATGGTTATACTGGTGTAGCCTCACAATTCTCTAGGAACCACAACCTCATGAATATAGGTCCAGCATTATGAATGCCAGGTCCAGCTGTGTCATCAATTTCATAGAAATTGATATCTTGAATACAAAATGCCCATTTGTCTAGGTAGCATCAATGGGTACAAAGAATTAAATTCAAGATTTATAGCTCACTATTATTGCACATATATGTAAAGTATTGAAGAATGCCATCTATCAACTATTCATTCTTGTAAAGTATGTTTAAATGTCAAATATTCAAAAATAAAGGTAACTACCTTCACATATGCACACAACCTGATGACACCCCCAGACAGATTTAAGTATCATTGGTGTGACTATATCCCTCTAGGTTATGGCAGTAGCTGTATATAATTATTTTAATAATATTTATGGCATTGGTGTCTGTTATGAATACCATTTATTAATTTCCAATCCAATCAAACTGTACACATACACAGACACACACAGAAAGTCAAGACAACCGGCCATCCTTACACTCCAGAGTATACTCCCACACCAGACGATATCATTGATTGCTAGATGGAGAATTACTGGATTCTGACAAACAGAACTTAGTGGTTTAGATTATTATACCATCCCAGATGAAACAGGTTCCACGGTGCACATCTGACAGCAGAGCTGGGTATGCGAGTTTCTTCCTAGTCAGTCCTTGTCTGTTTGTATGAGTGGAGGTGCTTAAAAGTGCAGGTGTGTCTCTATTGCAGTGTGCCACTACCATCATGTCTTTTGGGAAAGTTAAATTAATGTATAGATTCAAATATATTATAATACTATTATAAGACATAGACCTCCAGATTTAAGGCCCGTATTCAGTGCACTGGACGTATAACATATACGTCTGGTGTTTAGCGATTTTTTATTACTGCGCATGCATAATAATTTTTTAACGTAATCTACGTATCTTTTTCCGGTCCGGTACTCTGAATACGGACCTAAGTGCTTAATTTCTGCACGCAGGATGCAGGATTGTGGCCACTCCCTCCCCCACCCCCTGCCCGCCTCCATGCCCAGGACCCAACCTAAAATATTCTGCACATATCTCTGTGTGGAATACTGAATTGGCTTGGCTTACTCAATACTGAATTGTGCATAAGGACTTAGCTAAGCCGTGACAGTACATTTTAAATGCATATGCCCCCCCCTTGTGTATCTCACCTATATGGTGAGTGGGACGTTCCCCCATGCCGAGACTGAATTCCGCTCACCTTATTTCCAATGCAGAAATATTGGAAGTGTGCAAGTGTAGTACCAATTCACAGCTAACTTATATACATAGCGTATGCTAGTCATTTGCTTTACTTCATTCCGGGTCCAGCCGTATATTGTTATGAAAAATGAATATACGATAATTACAACGTATAGGAAAGATGGATATTCAATACAGACAAATGCTCATAAAGGACTAAGACATACTGTACTACATGATTGCTCATGTGTGCATAATACTAATCACACAGACCTGAGGAGTCAGACCTCTGTGCTGGAAGCCTTTTCAGCAGCAGAAAAAGCCAGAAGTGGACAAGGTGGAAGGGGGACAGAATTAAATGATACAGTAAGGCTGGGGGAAGCCCATTTTCTGTATCCAAATTTCCACCACGTCCAATTTATGCAGGGACATAAAAGGCTAATCATAGTGATAATGGACAGACCATAGTACACATTCATTTAAACTATGGCATTTTTTTAATTACGTTTTTCTAAAGTGTGCCTAAATTTACAAGAAATAAAGATTATTTTTTAAAATGACCTTTAGCTGTGATAAGATATTGAGGAACTTACATATTTAATCACAAATTCACATTTATTATATTTTTCATAGATATAGTGTTAGCAGAGAATTGTTGCCTGTAAATCATTTGTTTGATCGTTGTATAATTATCATTTTAATTACTCCACTTGGGGTTTTAATTGTTAATTGGCTGTGGATGTTGATCTTGAATGCAGTTTTAGAAACAAGTAATTAACAAGTTTCATTAGATTGTCATTTACTGATAATTAGCGTTACATTACTAGGGCATTGCTTTGGCATTGCTCTTCACTATCATATCATATACGGGCACCAACTAATCATGGTAAACATACCATGTGTACGAGGCTATCTTTTTTAGCCTTTTGACCTATGTCTAAACGACTTTCTACACTGTCAGAGAGCTGTGGAGTATCATCGTTTGGTCTTTATGGTAATGGCAAGCAAGGTCCACCTTAGAAAACTATATCATATTGCTTCTACGTCTTTGGAGCTAAGGCACATGTTGCACATTCACCTCCATATCCATTACATGAAGTGAAGCTTTGATCCCCCTTTCTACAGTCATTAATATAATCATGCATCATATTCACACATTCACATAATGCTTAATACTACAAGCTTCTGCCACTTCACCATGGATCACTGCCGCAAGATGCTTCAGATCTCTGTGTAGTTGTGTGTCCGTGTGCGTGTTTTGCATGTCTCTGTGTGTGTGCGTGTGTGTCTATGTACACACTTTTTAATATTTTTTTACGGTGTTATTTGTACTTGTTGCACACCTTTGTGAGTTTGTGTCACAAATCCATACAACTCCTGAGAGTGTAGTGTGTTTGTGTGTGACTTATGTGCCATTGACTGACTGCACTGCTCTTGTTTTGCCCATTGTTTGTATTCCACTTTTTCTTTTTTACCTTAGGGGAGGAGCCACCAGATTTTAGGCCTCCTCCCACGGGGCCAAGGGACCCAGACGAAGACACGGACATGGAGTTCTTACCCAAACTGGACCAGGTGTAAGTACTAGTGAATCATTATGTTGTTAAGGGCTTTTTTTTAATGCCTAATAAGTAAATGCTGTTTATTTTTTATGCAGAGTTGGCTCACCTGCAATACCCAGAATCCCCTGTGTGACCCCGGAAGCAGTCATACTGAAGAAAGACGAGGATGAGCCGGTAACTACTACAGCCATTCAAAAGCACAGCAGCAGCATAGAAACAGTATTCACATACCCTCCAGCATTACCCATTCCATTAGGTTCAAAATACTCTGCGTCTCAGTTTCCAACTGTCAGTTACTATGGTATATCAATTAAGTCATTTCACCAGGTAAGTGTGACAGTTGGAAGCTCAGGTGTGGAGTATATTGTACCTAATGGAATGGGTCATGTTGGAGGGTATGTATCATATACTAGTCATAATAATAAATAGCTAGTAACATTGGATGCATTTAGTTACTTTTATAGTACACTTGTGTATATGATTAACTAGCAATCTGTAAATAGCATAACTCTTAATATATTACATTCATTGGACCGGATCCAGAAGTTCACTGGCGCTGAAATTATAACTCCTCCGTGGCGTAAGTGAAGTTACGATAGTACAATCCTAAATTCCCTTCTATACCCTGTACCCTACCGTAGCGTTTGCGTACCGGCCACATTGAAAATGGTGGTGTTGCGTAAATGGAGATCGTACGTAAGCCCTTATTGTAGAATTTAACCTTCCCCGGCCCAGCTTCTCTATACATCATTTGTATGGAAGGTCATCCCAGCCCCGCCATTGGTACTTCACATCCAGAATGCGTAGGCTGTTTTGCATAATTCTGGATGTGGGCCCCCCGTTTCATACTGGCTGGGATATCGATTGCTTATGTCTCAATGAGGCATATCAATTGATCCCCAGAGCACCGAACACGATGCTCTGAAAGGTAAGACTAAAAGCTACCCCAGCCCTTCCCCTAATTCTAACTCTAACCCTCCCCTTCCATTACCCTTACCCTCCCTTCCCCACAGCCTGACCCTAACCTTCCCTTCTCTATAGCCTAATCCTAAGACCCCCCTCCCCACAGCCTGACCCTAACCCTCCCCTTCTATGGCCCTAACCCTTCCTTCCTAAGAGCCTGACCCTAACCCCTCCCCAACACTAAACTAGTTACTCACCTCTCCGGAGCTGTCTGGCGGGTCCTGTGAAAATGAATGGGTGAGGATGCTGATGCTGTCACACTCACCCATTCATAAAAGAACTCTAAAAAGTCTCCCTAGTCAAAACAGAGACAGACGAAAAGTAACTTTTTGCTGTATCTATTTCTGAAAGCAGCCCATTGTAGCGGGGACTGCAACCATTCTGGATCTGGTCTGTTTCCCCTAGATATACATTCTAAACCAGTGTTTCCCAACCCTGGTCCTTTAGGGACCACTAACAGTCCATGTTTTCCAGGCCTCTTCACAGAACAAGTGATATAATGAGTAGCACCTATGGAACTTTTAAAATGTGTCAGTGAGTAATGAACACACCTGTGCTCCAGCAGTGAGACCTGCAAATCATGCACTGTTAGATCAGAGTTGGGAAACACTGCTCTAAGCTCAACTAAGATAAGAAAATAATAGTTCCAAATTAATAAAAAAATGTCTACATTTATTATTTTTCTATTAAAAATGTTATGCAGATATATAGACTAAACTTGCAAACCATCGTAAGAAAACTTAGAATATTCATCTTGTAATTTTGACCCACTCTGGCTTTAGTTGTCTAGAGAGTTAGATGACGAATCGCTAATCCCCAGCAGCCCAGCTACTGAGACATCAGACAATATCAGTCCTGTGGCAAGTCCTGTCCACACAGGGTGAGTGACCAGAAGAAGTTTAATCAATATTTGTATTAATGCAGCAAGCAGTTAGCACAATGAAAACAGTTATGCTCATTTTTACCCCATAGGCCAGATTTACTACCAAACAGATTCTAGTTCTCACGTTCCTATTACATACTAGAAAATGTCAGCTAAAATATGATTGGTTGCTATGGGCAACATCTCCAAGTTTTCCAAACTTTCTCAGTTCATGGCACCATTAGTCGCTGAATAATTTTTTAAATTTTATTAGTTAGGTCCAAACAGGTTAATAAAAGGGAAGTTCAGAAGTTTATCGATGGAAATTGAGAGAGAAAACAGCATGTTTGTTATGGTTTAATGAATAAAGCCCCTAGGTGTTATCCCACTAAAATAAAAATAATTCTGCAGCTGGTCTTCTATACAGCTTGCAAAGCTTTATTACCAAATATGAGATATATCTGGCCCCTCCTCTGTCTCTCTAGGTCCCTCCTCTGTATCTCCAGGCACCACCTTACGTCTTTCTACTACACTTACTCCATTCCTTCAGTCTAACTCCTCCATCCCTCCAGGCCCATTGCTGCGTTTCTCTAGGCCCCTTACTCCATCTCTCCAGACCCCATACTCTGTCTCTCCAGGCCCATAACTTCATTCCTCCAGACCCCTTACTCCATCTCTCCAGGCTCCTTACTCCGTTTTTCCAGGCACTGTCCAGATACCTTAATTCATCACTTGAGGCACCCTTCTCCATCATTTCAGGCTCCTTACTCCGTCATTTCAGGCACCTTACTACATCACTCCAGACACCTTACTCTAGCACTCCACCTTACTCTATCACTCCTGGCCCCTTACTCTATCAATCCAGCTCCTTTATTTCATCACTCCAGGCACATTACTCCATCACTTTAGGCCCCTTGCTCAATCTCTCCATGCCGGATCACAGTTTTTTCACTTATCCTTTGCTGTTTCTTGCTCTTCTTTCTTCCGGCTGACTTCTCCAGCTCCTTGTGGCACGCCGGCTTCCTGGGTAACATAACCTTAGCCTGTGAGCTGGCCCTGGATTTTTGACACCCCTGTGAGTGCTCTGAGGCTGCCCAGGGTGCCATGGGGCAGACTTTGGGACCTCTGCCCTAGTGTCGGCTAATAATTTGACCACTGCCAGGATACTGTGTCTATAGAATATATAGAGTATATTCTCTACAACAGATCCTGATTAAACCCTCATTGGGCCCTAGGCAACATACTAGATTTGTCTACCTCTTGCTTATATTTGTCAAAAATCTAAACAAAGAAAATAGGTCAGGGTGATGTAGGCCCCTGGCAGGAGACCAGCTTGCCTAATGGATGACTGAATGTGATGCATATTTCGGTGGTGCCTTATAAAGGAAATAGCTTTATTGAAGGGACCTTACATTATATTGGTCTATAATTGATACACTGCATAATTGATAATACTTCCATTCTTAATACTAACAAGGGCATCCTGAAACACAATCATACCAGAACTTTACAGGCTCTTTAAATATGCAATTGCTTTTAAAACACATTAACCGGGATAGCGATGATTACAAAATACGACCAAACAAAGGCTAACAAACGTCTTGTTGCATAAAAATAAAATAATTATAAATAACTATTGGATGGCCAGAAGGCAGATTTTACAGGGAATATTCATGAATTAGAATGAAATGCAAAGTAAAATTATATATACAGAATTTGGTGACCATGGAGACACAGCGACAAATGCACTCGCTGTCTGCTACTTGACAGGGTATGTTGTTGTACATTTGTGTTTTATGTAAGGTCTGTGTGTTCTTTTTTTCAGGTTTTTAGTTAGTTTTATGGTAGATGCCCGGGGCGGGTCAATGCGGGGAAGCCGCCACAATGGCCTGCGGGTCATCATACCACCAAGGACCTGTGCGGCACCCACTCGGATAACATGCCGGCTTGTAAAACCACAAAAGCTTAACTGCCCACCTCCGCTGGGAGAGGAAGAGGGTCTGACCAGCAGGATAATTGCCCTAGGTCCCACTGGAGCACAGTTTCTCAGGTGGGTACTATAGCCTTCTACGGCATTTCAGAAATGTCAGTTTTCACCAATCTCATACACTCCAATCTCTGTACCTTATAGCCCGGTGGTGGTAGAGATCCCTCACTTCTCTTCAGCTGGTCGCGGGGATCGAGAACTGGTCATTCTACGCAGTGACAATGGATCGGTATGGAAGGAACATCAGAACCGGTATGGGAAGGAATACTTAGAGGAGGCACTGAGCGGGATGGATGAAGGTATGAGATGCCATTAAATAAGGGTTTTTTTTCCATGAGATGTTTATAATGGCTATAGACCTGTGGTACACATTTTGGTAGACTTACAGTAATAGTGGCTATTGCAGCCATGCCTGTAGCAATAAATATAAGAAGGTGGATCTCCCTAGAAACCCATTAAGTGAAAAATCTAGATCAGCGTTTGAAGACTGGGAAATCACACCCTTCCTAACGCAGTTTCTGGCCATCTCAACGGGCAAAGATCTTGTGATGCATTGTTGTCTCTCCTGTATGTAAAGAGCTTGTATTTATTTTATTTTTTGATTTGTCTATTCATTTATTAGCAGGTTTTTATATAGCGCTTTAGATGACTGGGTGGTGACAGACAGACTGGGTGGGTAAGAGGGCTCTGCTCGCAAGCTTAAGCTTTATAGGACATTTGGAATTGATACAGACTATATGCCACACAATGAACAATTCAGGTTGTGTGGTAAAGGTGCTCAGTGCTCTGTATGATCCAGTCACACAACAATGTTAATAACAGAACTAAGGGTAATTTTATATGGAAAGAAAAAATGGCCAAGTTTGTATTACTCATGTAACAGAAGGGAAAACTTCACAACCAAGTAGTTGTATATAGGTTAGACAAATGATAAAAAGTAGGTTGAGAAATTTGGTAAGCTTGTCTAAAGAGGTGATTTTTAAGGGAGTGTGTTTGGAGTATAGAGAATAGTTTTAATGGGTGAGAGAGATTATTCTAGACAGTGGGTGAAGCCCAGGAGAAGTCCTGAAATTGAGAATCAGAGCATTTGTTAGCATAGCGTATAGAAGAGCGATATAGCCTTTGAAGTATGTGTTGTCCTTTTAAATATTGTAACTACATTAGCGCATTGATAACACTGAATAAAGAGGTTATAAATCAGTAAATAAAAAAGGCACAAAATGAACATTTAGAAACACAATCCTGGTGAAAAATGAAAGGTTCTGATGGTTATGTAGTTTGGTAGAAACCGTTACTCCCTGATATGGAATTTAGACTTCAAGGGCCAGATTTACCACGCTGTGGGAAAGGAAATGTGGAGATGTTGCACAAATCAACCAATCAGATTCTAGCACTTACTTTCCTATTACGTACTAGAAAATGTGTGCTAGAATCTGATTGGTTGCAATGGGCGATGATGTTGACCAAATATATTGTCCTGTGCTCTGAGAACCTGATTGACTCAATCTGTGGTGATCTTTTTATGCATATGTCAACACTGAACAACAAGGGCCTACACCAAGGATGTTGACACACATAGGGTTGATTGCACCAGATTTTCATTTCAGCTTAAAATCACACTGACTATAAAAAAAGGTGATCCACACTTCATGCAGGACTGTGTCTATTGAAAATGACAAGATTGCCCAATGAACTATAAGATGTACAGGTAAAAGTCAGATCCTGTAATGCACTCACTGTGTGTGGAGTTTCTGCTGATCAGGAAACAGTGACCCCTTTAGTTTGTCATTTGACTTGACTTCCTGCAGCCTGCGGTCCTTTGCAGCACTCTTGTCAGTACTCATTATGTCCGTACATTTTCTTCCACCTAATAGAATTATATTCCTCACGTTGTCCTTCACAGAACTGGAGAGCGAAGAGGAGTTACATAAGAAACGTCTTTGTCGCATTGTCACCACTGACTTCCCCCTGTACTTTGTGGTGATGTCACGGGTATGTCAGGACTGTGAACTCATTGGGCCCGAAGGGGGAGTCCTGAAAAGCCGACTAGTACCCCAAGTTCAGGCCACCTTCCCTCCAACTGCTGTAACCAAGAAAGTGAAGCTGTCACTGCAGGTAAGGACCCTGTAACATGCTGTGAAAGTGAAAGACTGTGGGCTCAATCCAGAGGTGAGTGCAGCTTAAGCTGCGGCGGCTTGCATTCTGAGGGGCGTGTCATGGAAAGGAAGGGGCATAGTCAATATTCAGCACCCTTACTGTAAAATGACTACGGGGTAGATCCAGACCAACGCACATCTTACGGACGTGCGTGGCCTATAGTTACTCCAGCGTGTCCAGATTCCTACCTTAAAAATTACGACTTGGTCTGCGGACTTACGTCCACAAACCTTGTCGTAATCTGGGCCTACGTCCCTCCCAAACAAGTGTACCCTAGATCTGAACGCACAAAAAAAAGTACTGTTTACATCAAAACATTTACACCTACAACATGTCTAAGTTCATGGGTCATGTCTAAGTTCAGGGGTCATGTCTAAGTTCAGGGGTCATTTAAAAGTTAGGATGTGACTCTTGGGGCCAGATTTACTAAGCTTCAGGTTTGAAAAAGTGGAGATGTTGCCCATAGCAACCAGTCAGGTTCTAGCTGACATTCTCTAATATGTCATAGGAAATTGAGAGCTTTGTATTTTTTTGTTTGTTGCTAATGGTATGAACATAAATAATGGAAAACCTTATGTGTGTCACTTCCAACAATAGTAAATGAATTTGACATTCTGGCCCCATATAACTTCCATACCAGGAAGTGGAGCTAAAGTTTAATCTGCATTCTATAACAAGCCACTGAAGTAAATGTAATTTTTTTTTATTTTTTTTTATTTATTTTTTTTGGGGGGGGGGGCAGCTTACCTTTTTCAGACAAATCAATCCAGAGGTGAGTGCAGCTTAAGCTGCGGCGGCTTGCATTCTGAGGGGCGTGTCATGGAAAGGAAGGGGTGCAGGGGCGTAACCAATATTCAGCACCCTTAATGTACAATGACTACGGGGTAGATCCAGACCAACGCACATCTTACGAACGTGCGTGGTCTATAGTTACTCCAGCGTAGTGGGGAGTGCATGCCCCCTGCACTTCCCACTCATGGTAGTAAAATCTGGACACTTACGTGTCCAGATTGCTACCTTAAAATTTACGACTTGGTCTGCGGACTTATGTCCACAAACCTTGTCGTAACGGGTCTTTCCCCGCCCCGCTCCCTAATTTAAATGCCTATCTCCACCTATATGGCGAAGATACAGCATGCGTAAAATGCTGGCCTGCCCCTTTAACGTACCAGCCATCATGCGTAATTAAAGTTACGTACACCAGCCAGTACGCTAGCGTAGCTATTATGTGCGCATGTGTAATCCAGCTGGCGGCCGTAGCCCAGGATCTGGGCCTACGTCTCTCCCAAGCAAGTGTACCCTAGATCTGAACGCAGCCTCAAAAAAGGACTGTTTACATCAAAACATTTACACCTACAACAGGTCATGTTTAAGTTCAGGGGTCATGTCTAAGTTCAGGGTCATGTCTAAGTTCAGGGGTCATTTAAAAGTTAGGATGTGACTCTTGGGGCCAGATTTACTAAGCTTCAGGTTTGAAAAAGTGGAGATGTTGCCCATAGCAACCAATCAGGTGCTAGCTGACATTCTCTAATATGTCATAGGAAAGTGGGAGCTAGAACCTGATTGGTTGCTACTTTTCCAAACCCACATCTTAGTAAATCTGGCCCTTTAGTTCGAATGCATTATTCAGTGTCAGAAATCACTGGCGATGTATTGTGCATGTGTTAAATCATATCTCCATACAGTAAGAAAAAAAAAATATTTTCATGTTTTTATAAAGAATTAAAAATATTTTTACAATTACATTGTGGCATTTAATCTATGACAGAGGCGCCCCCATGCATCTGAACCTCCATTTACAGTCAGCATTAGGCTGTACTACTCTGCACTTGCGCAGCGTATTTGTCCACATAGCTGCATTGCGCTTAGCCGCTGTGTAGCCAAATGCTACATGCTGCAATTGCTTCCAATCCAGAAGCCCTTCTGTGTGTCCCACTTTTTCAAATGCATCTACGATACATATGATATGTGCTGATTTGCTTCCACCTCTAGATCGGGCCCTGTGGGTATATCGATGTTTCCTGCATCTCTACCACTGTGTGACCTGTAGTAACCGTCACACTTCTGCAGTGATTATCATTGTATACTCGTAGAAATATTCTAGATTTCCACACATTTATCCTATTAGGCTCAGTCTGTGCCAGATGAATTGGTATCCCGGTTGCTCGGCAATCAAGCAACATTTGGCCCCATAGTTACCGTGGAGCCACGACGCAGAAAGTTTCATCGACCAATTGGCCTACGCATTCCCCTTCCGCCTTCCTGGAAAGATAATCCTCGGGATAGCGGAGAAGGAGACACCACCAGCTTGAGGCTACTCTGCAGTGTAACAGGTCTGCAGCAGCGCGTCTTATCCAGACAGTGGTTCTCACACCCGGTTTAGTGTATTCACCTCTTTATCTGCTTCCTGTCAGGTGGGACAGCTCCTGCTCAATGGGAAGACATAACCGGGACTACTAAGCTAGTGTATGCCAATGAATGTGCCAACTTTACAACCAATGTCTCTGCCAGGTAATAGCTGACGCCTGTGCCGCTTAGAGATAAACAATTGATCAGTTCTTGATTACCACGATGGACTTTTCCTAATCTCTCCAGGTTTTGGCTGTCGGACTGTCCCCGCACCGCAGAAGCGGTATCCTTCTCCACCCAGCTGTACCGGGAACTTAGTGCCGTACCATACACTGCGCGCTTTGTGGTGTTTGCAAAGATGTCAGATGGACGGGAAGGACGCCTTCGCTGCTACTGTATGACGGGGGACAAGCTGGAGAAGACACTAGAGCAGCACGAGAACTTTGCAGAGGTGGCGCGTAGCCGTGACATCGAGGTGAGCGCGCTGCCTTCACTATTCAGCATGTCAGTGGTCATATTACTGACGCAGACCTGTATGATGCTAGGGGGAGCTGCACAGACTGATTTTACATGGTGACATTGTGTCTGCAGGTACTGGATGGAACGCAGCTCTTTGTGGAGCTCTCTGGAAATCTAATCCCTCAGAGGAAAGCCACACAGCAGAAAAGTTTCACTTTCCAGGCCTTTAAAGAGAACAGGCTGGCACTGCCCATTAAGGTGACACCTCACACTTTGTTTATAAAGATAAAGGACCAGATTCAGGGATTGAAAATAAGAGAGGAAAGTTACTCCTGGGCTAAATCATCATGATTTGCAGGGGAGTCATATTTCATCTGTTGCGAACAGTATTAGAGTTGAGAGGTGATGTTTCCCAGCCCAAGTCTAAATAACAGTGTGATAGTAAAGCTGGTCAGTATCTGTGTGCAGTAAGCAATTCAAAGATAATTCCCTGCAAGCAAACAATACAATTATCTTGACTGCCCCTGAAATTAACATGGTTTTGGCCAGGAATAACTTTCCTCTCTTATTTTCAGTCCTGAATCTGGTCTAAACTCTCTTAGTATCTAACATGGCATTAGAGAAAGGAATCTAAAATGGTCATTTAAAATAAATAATAATAAATATGGACAGATTAGTAGTCAGTGACAAAACTCTGACACATTTCCTTAATATTAATCAATAGTTTTCTTGTAACAAGTGGTTGTGAAGTGGTCCTTTATTTCATATTACAGTATATATATATATATATATATATATATATATATTTTTTTTTGCTTTTGGTGTGCCACGAAATTCTGGAAAGACCTTAGGCGTGCCGAGGGTGAGAAAAGGTTGAGGAGCACTGCTGTACTTCATGACATCACCTGCCCTATCTATCTAGTGTTCCTGCATACTGCCCGCCATTTGCTGATAACACTGACAGGGAGCAGACCTGTGCATTGAGCGCTTCTGGTGTTCAAAAACACATTTATCCTGTGTTTATCCATGTATTCTGTATTCATAATTTGTAAAACAGGCATCTGTGTTCTATAATTTTAAAACACCCTTTAATTAGGCTAACATTAATGTTTAGTTTGTTTTATGTGTTCATTGACTCATAGCCCCCTAAAGTATTGCGTTATGATTATTTTGGACTATGGTAGATCTCAAAATATTTTTTACATTTAGAGTAGATCCCTAAGTCCGAAAGTCTGGCTACCCCTGCTCTATAGGATAGGTGTGGGTCCCCACTAAGAACGGCCCTATTTTGATAGGGCTGTTCTCTCCCAGCCAGTTTCGAACTGGCTGGGATATCGATTGCTTATGCCTCTTTGAGGCATAGCAATCGATCCCCCGTCAAAGGTAAGCCTAAAAACTAACCCCAACCCTTCCCCTAATTCTATAACCCTTCCATTACCCTAACCCTCCCTTTTCCGCAGCCTGACCCTAACACTCCCTTCTCCCTAGCCTGATCCTATCCCTCCCTTCCTCTATAGCCTAACCCTCACCCTC
>WWET01002358.1:199119-220856 GCA_011038615.1 Limnodynastes dumerilii
TAGCGGTGTTTTCACACCCTTAGAACAATGCATAGCAGTGTTTTCATACCCTTAGAACAATGCATAGCAGTGTTTTCATACCCTTAGAAAGATGCATAGCAGTGTTTTCATACCCTTAGAACGATGCATAGCGGTGTTTTCATACCCTTAGAACAATGCATAGCAGTGTTTTCATACCCTTAGAACAATGCATAGCAGTGTTTTCATACCCTTAGAACAATGCATAGCGGTGTTTTCACACCCTTAGAACAATGCATAGCAGTGTTTTCATACCCTTAGAACAATGCATAGCAGTGTTTTCATACCCTTAGAACAATGCATAGCGGTGTTTTCACACCCTTAGAACAATGCATAGCGGTGTTTTCATACCCTTAGAACAATGCATAGTGATGTTTTCACACCCTTAGAACAATGCATAGCAGTGTTTACACACCCTTAGAACAATGCATAGCAGTGTTTTCACACCCTTAGAACAATGCATAGCGGTGTTTTCATACCCTTAGAACGATGCATAGCGGTGTTTTCATACCCTTAGAACGATGCATAGCAGTGTTTTCATACCCTTAGAACAATGCATAGCGGTGTTTTCATACTTCTAGTAAAGCTTTCAGAAAGTTACCGCAATGGACTGATAAAAGTTGCATCTATCAGCATCTTCCTGGACTTAGATCTTCCCTGTGGTTGGTGTAAATGTTTACTTGTAAACTGTGCATACTTCTTATAACGTTCAGGTCTGGATTGGTTTCAGTTGGGTGAGCAAGTCCTCACTGTACATGACGGGTGCAGTCCCCGCTGCAATGGCCTGCTTTTAGAAATAGAGACAGACGAAAGTTCCTTTTCTGCTGCCTCTATTTTGAATATGCAGCCCTTTTAGAATTTTTTTGTATGAATGGGTGAGTATGCTGATCGGCACACTCACCCATTCATTTTCGCGGGACCCGCAAGTGACTGCTCCAGAGAGGTAAGTAACCTCTTTGGGGACTTTTAGTGTTGGGGGGGTTAGGGTTAGGCTCTTAGGAAGGGAGGGTTAAGGTCAGGATGCGGGGAAGGGAGGGTTAGGGTTAGTGTAATGGAAGGGGAGGGTTATGGTTAGAATTAGGGAAACAGTTGGGGTAGTCTTTCCTCTTACCTATTCGAGCACCGCGTTCAGTGCTCCGGGGACCGATTGCTATGCTTCATCGAGTTCGGAACTGGCTGGGAGAGAACAGCCCTATCGAATAGGGTTGTTTGCAACGGGAACCCACACTTGTACATTGACTACGTTAGTTCACCATCCTCTTCGCACACAGTAGGTTGCAACAGTAAGTTACGGTAGGGTATAGATCACTGTAATTGTGTGTGCAGAAATACGTTACGCCATCAGGCATACATTCGAGTCTGGATCAGGCGCCGTGTCTTTAGCATTGCTTGAGTTCACATCTTTAATAGTTTATATTGTGCATAGTTTAAACTTATTATCAGGTGCCACTTCCAGAGAATACCCTCCGCTGGCATCTTATGTATATTACTAGGAAGCTCCTCCACTTTGTGTGTTATTTAACTGGAAAGTTGCAGAGATGGGGAGTGTCAGTGACCTGTGACATAAGGACAGCTTCCTGTGTAGTAGTGGTTGCATATCTTTCACTAGTACTATGTATTGTAGTATAGCTGTATGAAATCTACAGTCACATAACATTGCAATAAAGCATTTTGTAACACTTGTATATAAAGGTAGTGCCTTAGTGTTTGTTGCTATAATTATATGTGGCTGTTCAGCATTTAATAATGATGTATTCACCTTTTTGTTGTGTCATAGTATATATTCTTCACCGTGTTGTGTCTGTGTGTTACATTATTCCATTAGCATTTCTATTGTACATTTGTCATATTCTGTGTTGTAGTTACTATATATTTGTCTTATGCTATCTCATTTTACTGTCTGTTTATGTTGTTACTAAGTGTTGTCTGTTATTTGTTATTTACATATGTGTTGTGTTGTTTTCGTGTCTGCGTCCTTTACCACTTGTTATTGTGGTCCGTGTCATGCTACACGTTGCCGTACTGTATAATTGTGCATTTGTGTAAAACTGAGTTGTGTTGTCACAGGGCCCAGGCAGCCTGGACAGGAGGAGGACACTGACCCCACTAGCTCTAAGAGAGCGGTACAGCCTTCTGAATGACAGCACAAGGGGTGAGACAGTCTGGAGAATAGATGGTGAAAGTGAGGGTGGAGAATGAGAGAAGGATGGGGCTGATGTTATATTCTTTTTTGGGCAGGGGTACAATCGAACCAATGAATAGTTGTGACAAATACTGTAGTGCTTGAAAGTTTGGGAACCCTTTAAAATTTTCGGTATTTCTGCATAAATTTTACATAAAACTAAAACAGATTTTCACGCAAATCCTAAAAGTAGATAAAGAGAAGCAAATCAAACAAATGAGTCAAAAATATTAGACTTGGTCATTTATTTATTGAGCACAATGATCCAGTATCACATATCTGTGAGTGCTAAAAGTATGCGAACCTTGAGGATTCGCAGAAAATTTGAAGGTGCAATTAGAGACAGACGTTTTCAATCACTGGGATGATAATCAGGTGTGGAGAATTCTGAGGACCTCAGAAGAAGAGTTGTTGATGCCCGTTACGCTGGAAAAGGTTACAAAACCATCCCTAAAGAGTTTGGTCTCCACCAATCCACAGTCAGACAGATTGTGCACAAATGGAGGAAATTCAAGATCATTATCACCCTTCCCAGCAGTGGTTGACCAACAAAGATCACACCAAGAGCAAGGAGTATAATAGTCCGCAGGGCGACAAAGGAACCCAAGGTAACCTTTAAGCACTAAAGGTGTCTTTCACATTAGCTAATGTTCACCATCAGGAGGACACTGAACAGCAATGGTGTGCATGGCAGGATTGCAAGGAGAGAGCTGCTGCTCTCCAAAAAGAACATTGCTAAAGATCCCCTGGATAAGCCAGAAGGCTATTGGAACGATGTTTTATGGTCGGATGAGACCAAAATAGAGCTTTTTGGTTTAAATGTGAAGCGTTATGTTTGGAGAAAGGAAAACGCTGCCTTCCAGCATTGGTGAAATATGGTGGTGGTAGTATCATGGGGCCAGATCCAGACCTACGTTCCCATTACGTTTCATCGCGTAGCGTATTTTCTATGCACTCTCCTCGCTCGTACGTACTTTGGTCGTTTTACGCTTTATAAACCCTACCTTAACTTTACACAGCGTAACTGCTGACGTACGTAAAGGCTGCACGTACGTAAGCGCCTAATCACGCCCATACTGTACGATTGAAATGCCTCATCCCGCCTCCGAAGCCTAATTACGGGTGTCGTATGGATGTCACGCCCCTCCGTTCATAGTTACGCTGTTGATACCAGGCTGGCACGTGGCGCAACATCTGCCGTGCGCATGCGCAGTACATACAAAATACCGTCTTTACGTCACCAGCCAGCGTAAATATGCGAGCGTGCTGAGTTCTGGATCTACACCATGGTTAGTGTCTGTTTAGCTGCATCTGGGCCAGGCCGGTTTTGCCATCATTGATGGAACAATAAATGATAGCAGAAAATGCTAAAGGAAAATGTCAGGACATTGGACCTGATCCAGAACTACGCCTCGGAGCGAATTTACGCGTGGCTGAGACGTAAAATTGCTGTTTAGTACGCACTGCGCATGCGCACCATAGAAAATACGCACATTAACGTAGCGTAATTGTGAACGTATGGGCCATTCACGTATGTGTCACGTAAATACTTACGTGTGGGCGTGACAATTTACGTTAGTCCAAATTACGTGTGAAATACGTGAAGTAGGCGGGGGTTGTATTTAAAGTGTACAGTATGGGCGTGCTTAGCTGCGTAAATTCGTCTATCCCATACGCTCCGCGAATAAACGTACGGCAAACGTAGTTCTGGATCTACCCCATTGTCTATGAGCTAAATCTCAATAGAAAGTGGGTCATGCAGAAAGACATCGGGCTGTATTCAGAGATCTGTCGGGCGATCGGGCCGCAACTATACGCGCGGACGAAGCAAGTTGGAGCAGGTTACACCCACCAAAAAATCACTCCCCTTGCTTTCTCCGGCCGGACCTAAAGTTAGACCTCCATTGACTTGCCCTAACTAGCCGCACTCACTTCCGACCTTATGTGTCTTAGGTGCGTATATTTGCGGCCCTATAACTGTAAGCCCGCCCACTTTCCATCATCTAAATGCCCCCCCCGCCCATTTCTATGCTAATCCTTCGGTGCGTATATTTCCTTCGCACTTAGGTTCGGGTGCCTAGATTTCCGTTGCACTTAGGTGCATATTTTTCCACACCCGATTCACAAGTCCGTCCTTTAGGCATTTCCAATCTTATCCTCTACGTCGAAGGCGTATAAAAGATACTACGCATGCGCAGTTGATTCACAATTGATCCGATCCTAAAAATACGCACAGAACTTTAGTGAAAAACGGAAGTCTGAATACGGCCCATCGAGCCTAAGTACACAAGTCATTCTACCAAAAGAATGGTTACAGAAGAATAAAGTTTTGGAAAGACCAAGTCAAAGTCCTAACCTTAAGCCAATACAAACGTTGTAGAAGGACCTGAAGCGAGCAGTTCATGGAAGGAAACCCACCATCATAACAGAGGAATGGGCTAAAATTCCTCCAAGCTGATTTGAAAGACTAATTACAATTCCCGGAAATGTTTAGATGCAGGGCCGGATGCAGACCTAATAACGTCAGGCCACTTACGCATTCAAGGTGACTGGAGGGTGCATAGTAACACTAGCATAGCAAATATCCTACGGAACTTTGTTGTGAAGCTGTGCTTCCCCTCCGCCTGCTAAAGTGGGCGGGGGGAGCATGCTAAGTGTACAGTGTGGGCATTGGCTCCCATTATGCAGATCAGCGATCGTACGGACCGCGGATCTGCACGGTTTACTTAAGGCAGCCTTATGGTAATGTAAGCTGCCATAAAGCCCGCACAAGAGAGGGGAGTGACAGGGTGTGCACTCCCCTCTCTCTGTCTGATAGACAGACCCCCACACGTAGGGAAAGAAAAGGTTCACATACTTTTGCCACTCACAGATATGTAATATTGGATCATTTGCTCAATATATAAATAACCAAGTCTAATATTTTTGACTCATTTGTAGGATTTGGTTCTCTTTTTAGGACTGATGTTGTTTTAGGTCATATTTATGAAGAAATACAGAACATTCTGAAGGGTTCACAAACTATGAAGCACCTCAGTATTGGGGATGTGTGGGTGCAAACATTAGGACACTTAAAAAACATTTGCTAAAATGTTAATGTAATGCAAGGCTGCATATTTGACAATGTTATATTTGCTTTAAAACACTGATATACTTTATGCTAAGAAGCTCTGGCTGGAAACTGGCCTATTAGGAACAAATAACCCAATTACTAATACAGCAAAAGTATTCAGAATTCAAGACTCATCCACATGACTGATTCTGATTCCTTATTATACATTCCAAGAATCCATCGGGAATGATACAACCCAAAGGTCCATTGGTCTTATGCTGTCTGCAAGCAGAGCCATGATAGACGGAGCACCATAGAACTGTGTATACATTATGTTATCATGGTAATCTCTGTGCCGCACACCTCATCTGTCATTGCTCTGCATGTGGATGTGTAAATTACAGCCAGGGTTGCCATATTGTGAGGAGGTATCAGTGCAGCCTGAATATCAGTAGGATATTGTAGCAATGCTGGGAATAACATTGTGGTCCTGATTTAGGAAGCCTAACGGGTTTTGGGTTATGAATTAGTTGGGCACAATATATTATACAATTATTATATTGGGCATATTATATTTCATGTCTGATTATACCTCTATTTTTTCCACACTAATATTTCCTTATTTGTCCTACTGTTCCCTTGTCCCTATCTTTATTTGGCAATTACCTGCAAAGATTGTTATAATTCCTCCCCATAAAAACGCACAGGCTGCCTTCCTTCCTTCTTTCCTCGCTCCCTTCCTTCCTCCCTTCCTTCCTCTCTTTCTTCCTTCCTCGATTCCTCCCTCCCTTCCTTCCTTCCTTCTTTCCTCGCTTCCTCTCTTTCTTCCTTCCTCGATTCCTCCCTCCCTTCCTTCCTTCTTCCCTCCCTCCCTTCCTTCCTTCTTCCCTCCCTCCCTTCCTTCCTCCCTCCCTTCCTTCCTCCCTTCCTTCCTTCTTGCCTTCCTTCCTTCTTTCCTCGCTTCCTCCCTTCCTTCCTCTCTTTCTTCCTTTCTCGATTCCTCCCTCCCTTCCTTCCTTCTTCCCTCCCTCCCTTCCTTCCTTCTTCCCTCCCTCCCTTCCTTCCTTCTTCCCTCCCTCCCTTCCTTCCTTCTTCCCTCCCTCCCTTCCTTCCTTCTTCCCTCCCTCCCTTCCTTCCTTCTTCCCTCCCTCCCTTCCTTCCTTCTTCCCTCCCTCCCTTCCTTCCTTCTTCCCTCCCTCCCTTCCTTCCTTCTTCCCTCCCTCCCTTCCTTCCTTCTTCCCTCCCTCCCTTCCTTCCTTCTTCCCTCCCTCCCTTCCATCCTCCCTCCCTTCCTTCCTCCCTTCCTTCCTTCTTGCCTTCCTTCCTTCTTTCCTCGCTTCCTCCCTTCCTTCCTCTCTTTCTTCCTTTCTCGATTCCTCCCTCCCTTCCTTCCTTCTTCCCTCCCTCCCTTCCTTCCTTCTTCCCTCCCTCCCTTCCTTCCTTCTTCCCTCCCTCCCTTCCTTCCTTCTTCCCTCCCTCCCTTCCTTCCTTCTTCCCTCCCTCCCTTCCTTCCTTCTTCCCTCCCTCCCTTCCTTCCTTCTTCCCTCCCTCCCTTCCTTCCTTCTTCCCTCCCTCCCTTCCTTCCTTCTTCCCTCCCTCCCTTCCTTCCTTCTTCCCTCCCTCCCTTCCTTCCTCCCTTCCTTCCTTCTTGCCTTCCTTCCTTCTTTCCTCGCTTCCTCCCTTCCTTCCTCTCTTTCTTCCTTTCTCGATTCCTCCCTCCCTTCCTTCCTTCTTCCCTCCCTCCCTTCCTTCCTTCTTCCCTCCCTCCCTTCCTTCCTTCTTCCCTCCCTCCCTTCCTTCCTTCTTCCCTCCCTCCCTTCCTTCCTTCTTCCCTCCCTCCCTTCCTTCCTTCTTCCCTCCCTCCCTTCCTTCCTTCTTCCCTCCCTCCCTTCCTTCCTTCTTCCCTCCCTCCCTTCCTTCCTTCTTCCCTCCCTCCCTTCCTTCCTTCTTCCCTCCCTCCCTTCCTTCCTCCCTTCCTTCCTTCTTGCCTTCCTTCCTTCTTTCCTCGCTTCCTCCCTTCCTTCCTCTCTTTCTTCCTTTCTCGATTCCTCCCTCCCTTCCTTCCTTCTTCCCTCCCTCCCTTCCTTCCTTCTTCCCTCCCTCCCTTCCTTCCTTCTTCCCTCCCTCCCTTCCTTCCTTCTTCCCTCCCTCCCTTCCTTCCTTCTTCCCTCCCTCCCTTCCTTCCTTCTTCCCTCCCTCCCTTCCTTCCTTCTTCCCTCCCTCCCTTCCTTCCTTCTTCCCTCCCTCCCTTCCTTCCTTCTTCCCTCCCTCCCTTCCTTCCTTCTTCCCTCCCTCCCTTCCTTCCTCCCTTCCTTCCTTCTTGCCTTCCTTCCTTCTTTCCTCGCTTCCTCCCTTCCTTCCTCTCTTTCTTCCTTTCTCGATTCCTCCCTCCCTTCCTTCCTTCTTCCCTCCCTCCCTTCCTTCCTTCTTCCCTCCCTCCCTTCCTTCCTTCTTCCCTCCCTCCCTTCCTTCCTTCTTCCCTCCCTCCCTTCCTTCCTTCTTCCCTCCCTCCCTTCCTTCCTTCTTCCCTCCCTCCCTTCCTTCCTTCTTCCCTCCCTCCCTTCCTTCCTTCTTCCCTCCCTCCCTTCCTTCCTTCTTCCCTCCCTCCCTTCCTTCCTTCTTCCCTCCCTCCCTTCCTTCCTCCCTTCCTTCCTTCTTGCCTTCCTTCCTTCTTTCCTCGCTTCCTCCCTTCCTTCCTCTCTTTCTTCCTTTCTCGATTCCTCCCTCCCTTCCTTCCTTCTTCCCTCCCTCCCTTCCTTCCTTCTTCCCTCCCTCCCTTCCTTCCTTCTTCCCTCCCTCCCTTCCTTCCTTCTTCCCTCCCTCCCTTCCTTCCTTCTTCCCTCCCTCCCTTCCTTCCTTCTTCCCTCCCTCCCTTCCTTCCTTCTTCCCTCCCTCCCTTCCTTCCTTCTTCCCTCCCTCCCTTCCTTCCTTCTTCCCTCCCTCCCTTCCTTCCTTCTTCCCTCCCTCCCTTCCTTCCTCCCTTCCTTCCTTCTTGCCTTCCTTCCTTCTTTCCTCGCTTCCTCCCTTCCTTCCTCTCTTTCTTCCTTTCTCGATTCCTCCCTCCCTTCCTTCCTTCTTCCCTCCCTCCCTTCCTTCCTTCTTCCCTCCCTCCCTTCCTTCCTTCTTCCCTCCCTCCCTTCCTTCCTTCTTCCCTCCCTCCCTTCCTTCCTTCTTCCCTCCCTCCCTTCCTTCCTTCTTCCCTCCCTCCCTTCCTTCCTTCTTCCCTCCCTCCCTTCCTTCCTTCTTCCCTCCCTCCCTTCCTTCCTTCTTCCCTCCCTCCCTTCCTTCCTTCTTCCCTCCCTCCCTTCCTTCCTCCCTTCCTTCCTTCTTGCCTTCCTTCCTTCTTTCCTCGCTTCCTCCCTTCCTTCCTCTCTTTCTTCCTTTCTCGATTCCTCCCTCCCTTCCTTCCTTCTTCCCTCCCTCCCTTCCTTCCTTCTTCCCTCCCTCCCTTCCTTCCTTCTTCCCTCCCTCCCTTCCTTCCTTCTTCCCTCCCTCCCTTCCTTCCTTCTTCCCTCCCTCCCTTCCTTCCTTCTTCCCTCCCTCCCTTCCTTCCTTCTTCCCTCCCTCCCTTCCTTCCTTCTTCCCTCCCTAATCTTGTAACACGCCCGTTTTACTTTCTTCTGATACCCCCCTCCCATATAATCTTGTAACACGCCCCCTTGTACTTTCTTTTGAGCCTCCTCCTTGTTATCTCTCGTTACACTCTGCCTTCTTCTCTCTTCTTATGCTCCTTCTCATATTCTCCAAAAGTCCCATTGTACTCTTTTTTCACTTCTGCCTTGTTTTCTCTTTTCAGCCTCTGCTTCGTACTCTTTTCTCACACTTCTCCTCATACTCTCTTCTCATGCTCCTCCTCATACTCTCTTCTCATGCTCCTCCTCATACTCTTTTCTCATGCTCCTCCTCATACTCTTTTCTCGCGCTCCTCCACATACTCTCTTCTCACGCTCCTCCTCATACTCTCTTCTCGTGCTCCTTCTCATGCTCCTCCTCATACTCTTTTCTCATGCTCCTCCTTATACTCTCTTCTCATGCTTCTCTTCATACTCTCTTCTCACACTGCCCCTTGTACTCTATTCTCACACTTCTCCTCATCCTCTTTTCTCACGCTCCTCCTCGTACTCTCTACTCACACTCCTCCTCATACTCTCTTCTCATGCTCCTCCTTGTGCTCTCTTCTCATGCTCTTCTTCGTACTCTCTTCTTGCGCTCCTCCTCATGCCCTCTTCTCATGCACCTCCTTGCACTCTATTCTCATGCTCCTCCTCATACATTCTTCTCACACTCCTCCTCGTACTCTCTTCTCACACTCCTCCTCATACTCTCTTCTCGCCCTCCTCTCCGTACTCTCTTCTCATGCTTCTCTTCATACTCTCTTCTCACACTGCCCCTTACACTGTCTTCTCTCACTCACTCTCTTTTTACTTTTGTTTCACTCACACTTCACCTTTGATACCACGCTCTACCTCCAGTTATATTTTCCATGAATGTCCACCTTGCTCTTGGTAGACTTTTCTGCTTTTGTTTTACTCTTCCAATGTCACCTCCATGTTCCCTGTCTCCCCAGGCACTCTCAGTGGCACAGACCGTATTGAAATGAAGATGGCCGTTATATCAGAGCACCTGGGTCTCAGCTGGGCCGGTGAGCTTACATACCAACACTTAAACAGACATGTCCCTCAAGCAAACTATACATAGTTGCTTTAATTGTTTACACACTAAATTGAATACCACTTTGGTCACATAAAAAAAATGTATGTTGACAATTATAAGGTAGGTGTGTCTAGTGTGATCAGGAAGGTGTGTCTAATGTGATCAGGGAGGTGTGTCTAATGTGATCAGGGAGGAGTGTCTAGTGTGATCAGGGAGGTGTGTCTAGTGTGATCAGGGAGGTGTGTCTAGTGTGATCAGGGAGGTGTGTCTAGTGTGATTATGGAGGTGTGTCTAATGTGATTATGGAGGTGTGTCTAATGTGATTATGGAGGTGTGTCTAATGTTATTATGGAGGTGTGTCTAATGTGATCAGGGAGGTGTGTCTAATGTGATCAGGGAGGTGTGTCTAATGTGATTAGGGAGGTGTGTCTAATGTGATCAGGGAGGTGTGCCTAATGTGATTAGGGAGGTGTGTCTAATGTAAGCAGGTAGGTGTGTCTAATGTGATTAGGGAGGTATGTCTAATGTGATTAGGGAGGTATGTTTAATGTGAGCAGGGAGGTGTGTCTAAGTTGATCAGGGAGGTGTGTCTAATGTGACCAGGAAGGTGTGTTTGTCATAGACAGGGAGGCATGTTTTGCATTGAGGCCATCTTCCTTTTGTGTTAAATCTGTTTATCACTTTCATTCTTCTGTCTGTGTCTGACTTAGTAGCTTTGCACATTATTATAATTATTATTATCGTTTATTTATACAGTACACACATACAGGACAGGGATGGACAGCATAGTACATAATAATATACAGTACAGACATACAGGACAGGGATGGACAGCATACTACATAATAATATACAGTACAGACATACAGGGCAGCGGTGGACAGCATAGTATATAATAATATACAGTACAGACATACAGGACAGGGATGTACGGCATAGTACATAATAGTATACAGTACAGACATACAGGACAGGGATGTACGGCATAGTACATAATAGTATACAGTACAGACATACAGGGCAGGGATGGACAGCATAGTACATAATAATATACAGTACAGACATACAGGACAGGGATGGACAGCATAGTACATAATAATAAACAGTACAGACATACAGGACAGGGATGGACAACATGGTACATAAACTTTGTTTTGCATTAGATTTTTAAAGATGATGTCACTTGTTATATTTATTGCTTGTGAGTGCTGTAACCTCACTGTCATCATAGGCTAATTAAAACTATAATCTAGCTATATATTGGAAATGGGTTCTGTAGGCTTAATATAATTGTCTAGGTGTTATTTCAAATAAATAATCTGTTTTTATAGGATTTAAGGAAATTTGGATGTTAATTTCTCAAAATAGACAACCCATGTAGATCTCTGTTACAACAGCTTGTCTGTAAGTCCTTGGCCACTGCATGCTGTGATTCAGACATTTTCATGAGAATGCAGACTATTGATTGCATTGACACAGCTGTCACAGCACTAAGTTCTAGAGAACTGGGGGGCTGACTGCAGAGAGGTAAAGTCCATAATCCAGGCTCAGGCATAATAACCCTTGCTTGCTTCTTGTTGTAAGTATCAACCTATAAACACTTTCAGAGATATCCAGTGAATGATAATAAGCCCCGCTAACCCTTAGACGTCTCAGATTTCCCTTTCGTATTTGACCGACTTACTGTATTATATAAATTAATACACAGCTACTTTGCTGATGCTTCTTCCACATGTGACAGAAGCCAGATAGGCTTTATACTTCTGCCATTAATGCACTTGGTCAATTCCATTTGATGACAGGGGAGTTAGAACTTTTTAATGTTGGGTGTAGCCCTATCATTATTCCACTAGCAGTAGAACCCCTCAGTCACATGGTTATTCCACTAGCAGTAGAGCCCCTCAGTCACATGATTATTGCACTAGCAGTACAGCCCCTTAGTCACATGATTATTCTACTAGCAGTAGAGCCCCTCAGTCACATGATTATTCCACAAGCAGTAGAACCCCTCAGTCACATGATTATTCCACCAGCTGTAGATCCCCTCAGTCACATGATTATTCCATTAGTAGTAAAGCCCCATTGCTGTACACATTAATGTCTTCAGAACTTCCTCTGCTTCCTGAAACCTCTTTTATATTATTATAAGTTGCCCTCTTCACTATTCTGACACCCCTTAGTAGTTGGTGAAAAATATTACAAGGTGCCATAAGAAATATATTGTGTCCCTTTTACAGAGTTGGCCCGTGAACTGCAGTTCGAGATGGATGACATCAACAGGATTCGGGTGGAGAACCCAAACTCATTGCTGGAGCAGAGCATAGCTTTACTAGAACTCTGGGCATCGCGGCAGGGTTCCAACGCAAAGCGTAGGTACACTCTGAGCTGTGCTCAACGCACCTGCTTCTAGTTAGTTTTATCAGGGGCTTGCACATGGTTTGAGCAGCCTTATTGTGGATATTGCTACAAGTGTCAGCACATTGCCTATCATCAGGGCTGGTTGTAATGCATTATATAAAACCTGGTAAGAACATAACTCCTTAAAGCCCATATAAAATGTTAGATGAGTTAGAGCTCACAGTAAAACAAAAAATGCATATATATATATATATATATAACAGGAGGCAAATATAAAATGCGCTGACATTCATAGGGATTTTTTTGCAGTTCAGCTATAAATTCAATGTAAAACAAAGCAATTGTTTGATATGCAGAAAAGTAAACTGATAAAAAACCAGGGAGTTATATTTTCTCCATTTACTGTACAAATGAAAATTTTATATGACCTTTAATCAGCCCAATAATGTTGGTCATAATTGGCCTGTGAGTCTATGGGCCAGATTTACTAAGCTTCGGGTTTGGAAAATGGAGATGTTGCCCATAGCAATCAATCATATTCCAGCTCTCACTTTACTATTACATATTAGACAATGTAATCTAGAATCTGATTGGTTGCTATGGGCAACATCTCCACTTTTCCAAACCCGCAGCTTAGTAAATCTGGCCCTATGAATCAGCTTCAAGCTTTATGGTTCAGCTTTGTATTTTCTGTTAAGTTACTGCTTACTAATTGGAACCTGGCTGTTATATCAGAGTTCTGTGACCCCACAGCATTCCATCTGTGCAATACATATTACAATATTACACTATACATATTCATTAATAGCAGATGTACATAGAATAGATACATAGAAGATAAGGATATATATTACTTTATAGTGGCTGTGGGAAAAATATGGGAAAAATATGATATAATAGTGTAAGAAGGAGCTTCCTACTTCACGTCTCCACTAGCCTTAACCATGAAACTACACCACCACCTCTTAGAGATCAGTATAAATAGTAAGGTGGCACTTTTTATTTTGGGTGATGACATATCATTGTCCTTATACTACAAAAGGGGTTTTGTATTGTTTTGTGTGCTACAAAGATCAGGGATATCATTTGTTAATGACGCACAAATGTTTCTCTGTAGTGGAAGATCTATACACAGCTCTCCGTAACATTGACCGCAATGAGATTGTGACTATGTTGGAGGGATCTGGAAGACAAAGTAGATGTGTGAAGGGTGAGCGCCGTTACACAAACAGTGATGGATCCATTTCCCCCTCTCAGAGGAATGGTACAGTCCCATGGGGGTCCTCGCCAGGTAAGTCCAGAGAGCATGGGAACTCAGTTAATTCCATCTCATGCAGTAAGATATGTTCAAAATGATCATGCTTGAAAATCAATAGAAGTGCTGACATTTTTTTTTGGCATTTTGCCTTTTCGCCTTTACTATTTTAGCTATTACGCACATCGTGTATCTGAACAGTGGAAAATACACCACATTGGATTTTTAATCTTTCACAACTGTTGCCCTATGATTTTAAATATTCAGACTTGAGCGGCAAAGTCCATTTGCTGAGATTCTTACATTTGTTTGTGTATGCACTAGGCAGGGTGAGGATAAAAGGGGCAAGCTAGCACCTGGAAAAACCATATTGCAATGTGAGGCGTGCAAATGAATTTTCATTTTTTTGCATATAAAGTGATGCTTCTCTTTTGCTTACAGCCCACAAATAATTATCAGCTTTAGTTTTAAAGTATAATTTAGAGTTGACATAGGAAATATCACCTCAGAACTTGAAATTTGCCCCCTCTGCAGATCAATATCATTTTGCTCAGGTGCAACTTTGCTCCTTTTGCTACTGTTACTTCCAAGTCTAGGTCAGCCTCAAAATATATTATTTTAACATAAATACATCACAATATTCAGAGGACTATATCCAAGTGAAATCTCTGGAATATGATCATGCTAAATTTGTTGTAAAAGTGGATGGATTTTGTTTATAATCTATTTATGAATAAAAAATATTGTGTTAAGTGTTGTATAAACGGGTACAGTGAGTTTATTAATAAGTCTTCCTTTACATACTAACACTGCATATGATGGCCATAGTCATGTAAAAATGTCTACACTAGCAGCGGTTTCTCTCATTTATATGCAATATATTGAACATGTCTGTTTATTTAAAGGTAGTTATGTCTACTTTATTTCCATAGACATGGTGCTCATTTATGTGAAAAATATAAAAATATAAAATATTTTATATGATAATAAGGCAACATGTCAGGTTCAATTAACCATACTGTAGAGTAGCCAGTGTTGTCACACTGTGGAGGAAGCCATTTTGCAGGGTGAGCCAACTATTGGTTAAAACATCAAAATGGCTGCATCCACTGTGTCTACAAAGGATACGGAAAATGTAAATAGCTGAAGAGGAACTATCACATCTACATGGTTGACACGCACTTAATATTCACTAACATAAAATGTGACCTAGAGAAACTCTGAAGGCTGCTTGCTCCTGCACACCCTTTTCTAACTCCTTTTCTAACCCCTAACTGGTATGGTCCATGTCTTTCCCATCTTTCTACTGGGTTCTGGGTCTGGGTTCAATGTGTGTATGTCTCACCCTCTCTCTCCTTTCTTTCTCTCTCTCACTCCTTTTGCTGAGCTTCTCCGTTCACCTCTAACCTCTGGCCTCCTCATGCTACCGTCCTACCTCTTTCAGTCAGGACCAGGTGCTCCTCTCATCCTCAAACCCACCCATATCCTGAGGGATGTATGTATCTCTGTGGCCCTTAAATAGTCATTTGGAATACACTCTTACATGTCTGCATGGAACTCCTGTGGATCTGCAATGAAATTACTCTAGGACATACATAGAAGTTCCTTCTATTTTACACATCATTGATGTAGCTTAAAGACCAACATAACATCTACTTGTATACCATCCTCAGCTCTTCTTGACTCTTCCAAACATAAGTGAAAAGCTGCAATGTTGCAGGCTACAGTATTTACACACTAAGCAAATACATAAAAATCTAGTGTATTATACAAAAACTTTAGATGTTGACATCATGATATAGTTCAATCTGTATTTCCTAACTGCAGTGGTACTAGCCACATTTATGTTTAATAAGTACAATGTATTTCATATGTAATATTTTACATATTTAATCCCCTACATTAACAGGACACCAGTATCAAGAAATAAATATAAGACAATCCCTACCTTATTTATGTGCATTGTTCTGCAGAGAAATAGGTTTGTTTACTAAACAGAAAGGCAAAAAAATGAATGAGCTCTTTTTAGGTCTGTAATAACATAAACATAGAGTTATCCTGCATTTTATATGGGTTGCCACACAAAATTCCACTCATGTCCAGCATGTCCAGAGCGTATATATACCTCTAATAGATGTCATTACAGATAGCTACGCTGGGCCGTATTCACAGATGTGTGTGTAAAAAGTACCCAAATATACGCACATACGTGGCAAGGCAACACCCATGACACTCAGTGCACACGTTTTTTGGTGACTCCCGCCTCCATAGGGCAACTTCACTCTACGTATGTAGTTACGTGCGTATTTTCCTTCCATACGTGCGTACATGACTAACCATACCCCTATTAGTCCATTTAAATGCCTCCCCCCACCCACTTTCACTAAACTACGCACGTTCGGAATTCAACCACACCCCTCCGTACATATGTCACTAAGTCTGATTTACAAATGGACTTCCGTGCCTAAATCCAACGTAGATTGCGTAAAAAAGGTTACTACGCATGCGCAGTTTAACCGTACCTAAAAATACGCACGTAAAAGGTAGAAAAATCGGATCTGTGAATACGGCCCACTTTGTACAACAAACAGGTCCGATGGTCAAGAAGAAGCCACATGGAACCACAAATCTATCAGGATAAGCTGCAGCGCTGCAGGTTTCCATATTCTACATCCCCCTTAGAGTGTATTCTTTGAACACCAAGATCACTATGTAAACATGGTGGGATGGTCAGTAGAAAGGAGGTCTCTGTATTATATCTGTGTTTGTCGTGTTTGTGTGCATGTATGTGAGTGTTGTGACTCGTGGTGTGTGCATGTTTGTGAGTGTTGTGACTCGTGGTGTGCAGTCTGTGTAGTGTGGGTTGTGACTCGTGGTGTGCAGTCTGTGTAGTGTGGGTTGTGGGTTTGTGTTTTTGTAAAGCTCTGGCAGAATAGATGGGATCTCCTGATATTCTGCCAGCTATCTAGGTTTCATTCTTTTAGCACCCTATTAATATCACTGATGTTTTTCTGCTGAGAGCTACCATCCTGGTGTCTAAATAATGTTTGTATGAGGAGGCAGATCATGGTGGGTTTCCCTAGCATAGGCCTCACTCTCCCTCCCTCTTGTGGGGGGTCTCATATTTCTAAAAGTAGCAGACAGGGTGTGACACGTGGCAGGGTGACTGTCACTGCTGATGGCTCCAACAGCTGGTAGATGAAGTGACTAGGGGCCTCTTCCCTGCCCATTAAGTCTCATACATTCTATATAGGGACCTAACCCTAATATATCTCACTGTAATTAGGCACACTGAGGGCCAGATTTACTAAGCTGCAGGTTTTGAAAAGTGGAGATGTTGCCCATAGAAACCAATCAGATTCTATCTGACACGCTCTAGTATGTAATAATTAAATGGGATCTAAAATCTGACTGGTTGCTATGGGCAACATCTCCACTTTTCTAAACCCGCAACTTTGTATATCTGGCCCTGCGTTTATTGCTTTTTGTAGTTTTTACACAGAGAACTAAATTACACTTAATTTGTTTTATTACATGTAAACACGCCATGTTTGCTGTTCACACATACTAAAGGTGCCACTGTCTATAACACATAGTGGATGCTGCCATTTTGTTAGTTCATTGCAAATTTCTATTCACTATTGTGTACAAAACCATCAATCATCTATAAAATATTTCAGTGAAGTCACTAGGATTTTTTGGTTCAGAACACAAAATGGCTGCCTTTCCTGCCCCTTCAGTGTGACCTGTAAACTTTTCTCCATGAACTTTTTATCACATCACAAGCCATCATCATAAAGTCATTGTGTTCCAGTGGGGAACTTGACCCATTAAACTGGTGACCGTAACTTGTCATGATTAACACTAACATGTTGATGTGATAGTGTCGCATTAGCAGTAAAGCTTCTACACAGAGCAGTGGAAAACAATGCAGAGAAGTGAAACAATGGAGGGCTGTGTGGTAGTTATATATCTGTGGTTTGCAGTGGGTTGTCACTGGGGATTGGCATAAATAATATTCATGGATGTGGGAGGAAATATTTGGATTTACTGTTTTAAGAGTGAGTGAGTGTGACACCCCTTCCCAATCCTCCCCTCCCATAGGTCACCCCTTGACGCAGGATGAGCTGCTTTCCCCGGCCTCTCTCAACTACTCCCTACCCTCCCCGTTACGTCTGGAGCAATATTGGAGCGAAGCGTCCATTTTGGATGGAGTCCCCATGGCAACAGCTGAGCCTGACGGGCTGCTTGACCTGCCTGACCTTCCTCTTTGGGCCTCAGGCCTGTCCCCATCCCTCGTGGCTCCTGAGGACTCATCCCTGGATTGCAGCAAAGCTGAGGATGAGTGGGATACCCAGCCACGTCCATCTTCGGGCTCCCCTGATCTGGATGAGGAGGAGTCAGAAGCTGGAGGTCAGAGGTTAAAGATGGTGGTGGGAGTATAAATGAGAGAGAGGTTGGACAATGGTTTCTAAACAACCTGTCCATGTGTCTCATTACAGGACCAGAACGGGTGCAGGCCCGCATTACTGAGACCCCCACCACGTGCAGAGTAACAGGGGGTAATGTTGAGAGGTAAGTCATCCCAGTGCCTTAATATCATATGACATCTCTCTTCAGATTAGTTCTCTGAGACATATTAACAGGCCTCAACTCCATGCTTAAACACAGGTGAGTTAATCTGATTTGACCCATCTGTGTTCAAACAAAGCTGATATAGTATTTATAATTTCCTGACAATTGTGCCTCAGGTTGTAGTAACACACATACTCTTAAGCTGGCCACGTACTAACCAATGCTCCTGATGACCGACAATGCTCTGATCGCTGGGGACATTGCATAGTGACCATATATTGATATATCCAGCATAAGATCAGAGCAGAAGTGGTTGGATCCTTCATGCAGACTGACTGGTCCAACCAGGATGGTTCTTAAACATTTTGTCAGTGATTTGACAAATAAGTCTATGCCATACACTATATGATTATTGTGTATGGCCAGTGTGTGGCCAGCTTTAGTTGGCGGCATATGATTTGTAGCTATCAAGCGACACACTGATTATGGTTGCATTAAAGGATGTCTATGGCCCTACATGTGCCAGAAATATTTCTGTTTCTTTTTTTATTGTTGTTTTGAGCCAGCTGTGCCCATTTTACACCATCTCAGCATACAAATGTATGATACTCTTATATCTTCTGTCCTTACAGCTTACAGTGCAGTGCATTACCTGTGTGCTATTAGTTCTATAGGCCAGATCCAGACCTACGGGTGCTTTACGGGCGCCAGAGGTCATTGCAGCCGTTCTCGGAGTGGGGAGTGCACGCCCTTTCACTACCCGCTCTCGGTAGTAAATCTGGACACTTACGTGATATGCTACGGAGATACAACAATGCGTAATGAGGGGGAAAGCCCCATTTTCATAAGAGCCGGCGTACGTAACGTTAGTTATGTACGCAAACCCTTATGGCGCCATAAGAAGGTTGTGTGCATGCCCACAACCTTCAAACAAGGGGAATTACCTACGAGCAGTACATAATTCCAATCTCGGCGATAGCCGAGGATCTACCCCTAGGTCCATAATATGTATAGATAGAATTTTATTTACTTCTCTCCTAAATGTTTTTCACCCTAACTGTGGTAGTGAGAAAATGGTAAAACTAGCATCTGCCATTAGTAGAACAGTGCAGAGCTACATACATTAGCAGGTCAAATCCACAAATATGCAAAACAGCCAATTTACATATGCGTAATGGTTACACCTTGGAACACACTATGGGCAACATTCAATTAGCTGTGATGATGGGAAAAAGCTTGTGGTGCGCTTTTCCCCGTCATTTAAGGTAGCAAAAATGAGCGAATATTTCTGCGCACCTCAATGGGGTTTCCCCTAATAAAAATGAGAGGAATTCGCTTTGCACTGCAAATAACGCGGATGTGAAGCTAATTGAATCGGGCCCTATGAATGAGTCTGGATTTTGCACTATAAGCATTGCTGACAGCCTGTACATATGGAGGGCAGGAGGAGATATTTAAGTTGTGCACTAAGGGATTGGTTAAGCAGTTACGTACAATCCTTCGTTTTATGGACCAGACCCATTTGATACGGGGAGATCATGTAGAAGTTAAGGTAGGATCCAGGGTACGGAAGTGTCACATGTGCGAGGAGAGTGCACTACCTTTGCATGTACAGCATATGGGATGGCACTTGCAGAGGACTTAGGAGCAGACTGTGTACCTAAATCTGGATCTGGCCCAATGCTTCATATTTCCCTTCCAGGAAAAACACAATAATTCTCTCCTTATAAAGCCTTTGACTCCCATTATCCCAGTGCAAGGATACAACTGAACAGGGGCTGCTGCACTGCTAGAAATGTGTCCCTTGCTGTACACTTGTCATTGGTACGCCCAGCATAGTAATACACTTCTGTGTGTCTCTAATCTACAGGGTACTAGACTGGAGCGCAGATCACCCTGTGCCCTCTTCTCCTCGCCGATCCCCTCACCGTGATAATGGTGCCCCCCTGGCATATGAGGACCTACAACCTACATTTAAGGGCAGCGCAAGGATACGGGTGACACAGCAGAGCACGGTGTACAGCGCGGGTCTGCTGGGGGAGGTAAATGATTTACAGGTGTAACCTGCTCCATAATTGTTTTTTCAGCTTATAATGACCATACAGGGATAGATGGAAGGCTGTGACAATGTCTGATTGCGGTGACTTTCAGTGCTGCTCTAAGGTTATACATTGCCCTGCTACCACCTCCTTCCTTCCCTGCCTCCCTTCCCATTTTAAGGGCTATTACGTGTGTGTCCCCTGCCTTCACCATTAGGTCTAATTTCAGTCCCACCCATCAAACAGCTGAGACGTTCAGACACACAGACTGACATCTTCCCAGGCGCTCTCTTATGGGGCTTCCCCCCAGCCCCCGGACCTGAACATGGGGAGAAACATCTGCTGATTTCCGGACTGACATTTGGATTCTGGGAGAAGTGCTGATCAGGGGGATTTGTGACGGAGAGACCCTTTCCTGGAATCAATACATATTTACAGACTAAGCTGTGGGGAAGAGGGTTGGGTTATTTATAAACATCACTAACAATAGATATTAGCTTCCTATTATTCTCTATAGCCTAGATTTTTATTGTACAAGTTATTTTAATTTTTTTTGTTAAAAGTTTGGAAAAAAGTTCAGAATATGTGAAACTTATTTACACCGCTGGTACGAGACCAACATTGAGTTATTTTAGCAAGGAGATCCAGGGATTAATACACGGTTTATTTCCCAGTCTTTTAAGTAAGTGGGTTTGAAGGTTGGGCAGAATGTGGGGCTTCCTGACAGAGTTGGGGGTCTGTATAGTCCTGATTGGATTTTTCGTGGTGAGCTGTCAGAATGTGGTGCACATTGTACGTGGAGCCGCAAAGTATGTACTGCGCCGCCTGCACAACGAGCTCGACCGGGAGCTGGGAGAAGGAGAGGCGGAGGATGATGAGGAGACACTGACCACCAAGGTCGTGCGGAGGAGAGTCATTGTTAAGGTAAAGGGAAGCCAGCATGTTGTTTATATCATTAAGCCCCCCTATGTGCAATGTGTAACCTTAGAGATATGTCATATATTGATGCACTACAAATAATCAACAATATGGATAAAGGCAGTTTATTATCGATCTAATGTATGCATAACTTCAGTATATGTGATAGAGCTTCCAGTAATTATACAATAGTGCATTTATCTGGTCTGTATATCAGTATATGGGACACAGTCTCTGGTGTATATATCACATTTATATAATAGGAGGTGTCTCTGGTCTGTATATCTGTATATAGGACACAGTCTCTGGTGTATATATCACATTTATACAATAGAGGTGTCTCTGGTCTGTGTATCAGTATATAGGACACAGTCTCTGGTGTATATATCACATTTATATAATAGGGGTGTCTCTGGTCTGTATATCAGTATATAGGACATAGTCTCTGGTGTATATATCACATTTATATAATAGGAAGTGTCTGGTCTGTATATCAGTATATAGGACACAGTCTCTGGTGTATATATCACATTTATACAATAGGAGGTGTCTCTGGTCTGTATATCAGTGTATAGGATGCAGTCTCTGGTGTATATATCACATTTATACAATAGGAGGTGTCTCTGGTCTGTATATCAGTATATAGGACACAGTCTCTGGTGTATATATCACATTTATACAATAGGA
>WWET01002359.1:24414-47419 GCA_011038615.1 Limnodynastes dumerilii
TATATATATATCTACATCCAAGATGGAGGTTGCTCAATATATGATATATGACCCAAAGTTGGGACTTTAAAGATAGAAGATTATTGTTAGTCGCTAGGTAATGGCTAGATTGCCAGGCCTTGTTTTGTTTTTGTGCAAGCTCCCCTTGCTTTGTGCACCTGCTGTATAATTACCTTATAGATTGATTTGAGCAACAATCCATCTTGGATGTGTTTTAAAGCATGTCTGGGATAGTAGCTGGAAGGGGGTGCTGTCTCAGAGTGGCTGTTTTGGAGACTTGGAGACCTCTGCCAGGGGTGAGCTCTCAATTAAAAAAAATACGCTGCTCAAAAAAATAAAGGGAACACTTAAATAACACAATGCAACTACAAGTCAATCACACTTCTGTGTAATCAAACTGTCCACTTAGGAAGCAACACTGATTGACAATCAATTTCATATGCTGTTGTGCTAATGGAATAGACAACAGTAGGAAATTATAGGCAATTAGCAAGACACCCCCAATAAAGGAATGGTTCTGCAGGTGTTGACCACAGACCACTTCTCAGTTCCTATGCTTTCTGGCTGATGTTTTGGTCACTTTTGAATGCTGGCGATGCTTTCACTCTAGTGGTAGCATGAGACGGAGTCTACAACCCACACAAGTGGCTCAGGTAGTGCAGCTCATCCAGGATGGCACATCAATGCGAGCTGTGGCAAGAAGGTTTGCTGTGTCTGTCAGTGTAGTCTACCAAACGCTCTTATTTCTAGGACCTTATGTAGATGTGCCCACAAGACCGTATCAAAAGCCTTGTGGGTATCAAGGCTAAGTAGTACGTTGTGGCAGTGAGGATGTTGGCCAGCTGCAACTGTGGCAGAAATTGCTGCTCTAATTCCTCGCACTGATTGTCTCCCTTCTACAAAACCTAATTGGTGTGACGTTAGGATAGTCGGAAGGAAACTTTGAAGTCTCGATGCCACAATTTTGCCAAGGATCTTAAAGTCAATGTTTAAAAGTGAGATGGGTCGATAAGAACCCAAAGATTCTGGGTCTTTACCTGGTTTCGGTAGCAAAATTGTATTAGCTTAATTAAAGTTAGGTTCCGCCGTCCCATGCGTAGTTATGTGACTGTAGAGATCCTGCAAAATTGGAACTATGTGTTGTTGCAATATTTTATAATAACTAGCCGTGAAGCCATCAGGCCCTGGTGCCTTATGTAATTTAAGCTGTTTTAAGGCTAGGTTAATTTCCTGTTCCAAAATAGGTGCTTCCAAGAGCTCTCTTTGGTCTGGGGTCAGACGGGGTAGCTTAGCTTCACTCAGCATTTTATCCTGTAAAGGACCATCAATAGGTTGAGATGTATACAAGTCCTGATAGAACTCCTGAAACAGCTCCAAAATTTCTCTGGACCTATAGCAGGTCCTACCCGTGGACAGATCTTTTATGCATGTGATAAAAGACTTAGTTTTATAAGGTTTTGAGAGCTGTGCCAGGAGCCTCCCCACCTTATTACCCCATCTGTAAAATTTCTGTGTGGTAAAGGATTGCTGACAAGTTGCTTGCGTATGTAAGTACTGATTTAATGTAGACCTGTGTTGTGAGTAGGTTATATAGTTAGTTTCAGTTGGGTTGGCTATGTATGTTCTGAATGAATTTTCTAAAAGTATTCTCAATTCTTCCCGTTTGGCATTGAGTTTTTTATGGTAATTTCTAACATAGCTGATTATTTGACCTCGTAAAACCACCTTGGATGTACTCCAAAATAGCACTGGATCCTCTAAGTGTTCCACATTGTCATCCAAAAAATTCCCCCATGCCATGTTCAAATAATTCCGGAAATCCGTTGAATCCGCCAAGTGCTCGGGAAACCGCCACATACGGCAGAATTCCCAGGGCATCGGGAGATCCAGGTCCAGAGTTATGGGCGCATGATCAGAAATGACAATGTCATGGAGTTTGGCCGAGTAAGTCTGCGTCATTAGCCTATCTGTTATGAAGAGGTAGTCAAGTCTTGATAGAGTGTGATGTACTGAAGAGCAAAAGGAGTATGACCTGTCTGTCGGGTTCAAAATATGCCAGGGAACAGCAAGGTGGAAGGAAATTTTGAAAGATGGAATTCTACGATCTCTCTCTGTCCTTAAGCTTTGAGAAGAAGTCAGTCTGTCCAAAGAGGGGTCGTCCACGGCGTTGAAATCTCCCCCCACTATTAATTGAAAGGTCTCCCTTTCATGTAAGGTCTGGGTTAGCTTATTAAAAAAGTCCGGTGAGGTGGAATTCGGACTGTATACATTGACCAAAGTGTACCTCTAATGTTGGATAGTGATGTCCTGGATTAAAAATCTGCCTTCAGGATCTAGTACTCTATCTCCAAGAGTATATTGTAGATTTTTATTGAGTAAGATCGCCACCCCCCATGACTTCGAGGTATACGAGGATGCAATGCATTCTTTTATCCATTGAGCTTTCAAAGTTGAGCCCTCTCCCTCCCTCCAATGAGTCTCCTTTATAAACACCACATCAGGCCTGAGTTTTTTCAGATGGGTAAGGATTTTTTTCCTCTTAACTGGCAAATCTAAACCCCCGACGTTCCATGAAAGAACCCGAAATCTAGAGACCGTAGCTAGGGTATTCAGTTCAGAGGCGGTTTCAGCCATTGTTGAGAAGTTGTAATTTGTATGGACAAATAAGGAGCAACAGCAGTTTTAATAGAGATTCTGAAATAGCCATTGACTATGTGAGAGATAGGAAGAGGGGTAAAACATTGGAGTGGGAAAGGTTCACAGGACAATTCACTCTTGTAGAGCAAGGTATCGTGCAAAGAATAGTTACAGCGTGAACTTTTAATTTTTTTAAATATATTTTTAACTACTAAACATTTAACTTCCGATACTTGGTACTGTTTGTGCAGGCCAAGTATCAAATTGCAGCATAACATTAGAATTTGAAATCTGGCTAACATCACCAAACTGTAGTGTAGAAAGAGAGAACTTGGAATGGTTAAAAGAAAGAAACTTTCCTCTTCTTGTATTTGGGGCACCTGCGTTACACAGAATGGGCACACCCATGTCCCTTAATCCACAGGGGCATGGTCCATTCTAGGCGGTAAATTCTGTACAAAAGCCTGGGCTTCTAAAGGATCAGTAAATATGTGGGTATGACCATTTTCAGTTATGCGCAACTTCGCGGGGTAAAGTAATGCAAATCTCCTATGTTGTGAGAACAGAGTGCGACAAACTGGGCCAAATTCCTTGCGTTTGCGCGAAACATCAGCAGAGAAATCTTGGAAAATTAACAATTTATTCCCTTCTACTACTAGCTTGGATGTTTTACGAAAAGCAAGGAGGAAGCTTTCCTTGGCTCGATAGTCCAAAAATTTCGCTATTATCGGTCTGGGCCTAGAACCCTCCTCCTGCCTTTCCGGCCCCAGTCTATGTGCCCTTTCTATTTGTGGTGGTCCCCCAGCGGCTGCTATGCCCAAGGCTGTAGGGATTAGGGTGGTAAGATATTCCATAAGTTTGTTCCCCTTTATTGCCTCGGGTATCCCTATGAATCTTAAATTATTTCTTCTATGCCTGTTCTCCAGGTCGTCTATTTTTTCAGTAAGACTCCGAATGAGTCTTGTCTGAGAGTCAACTGTGCTTTGTGTGGCCTGCGCTTGATCCTCCACGTCACTAGTACGCTGTTCCAGCGTTCCGATTCTGGAAGTATTTAAGTCTATTTTAGTGAGGGAGGCATCGTACAGGGATTGCATGCGCTCAAGTTTTTGATCAATAATAGGGGTTAGGTATTTAGAAATTTCTTGAGCAAGAACCGCCAACGTTGCCGGTGACATGGGAATTTCCTGTGATACAGGTATGTTCCCCGTAGCAGGTTCCTCTCGGCTCATTCTAGGAGGGGATGGTGGAAGTGACTTTGCTGAACTATGACGGGTTCTAGCTTTGGAGTTGGAGGCTTGCTTAGCTGGCATAGCTTCTAGAAATTTATCCATACCACCACGTCGAAGTAATAGGAGAGTGCTGGCCAGAGCGTGAGGTTAGGACTTTTTTTTTTATTTTTTATAAAACTTGAGATATGAGAACTGTTTAGATAGGAGAAGGCAGTAGAAGATCACAAAATATAGCACATGATAAGGGACCCAAAACAAGGTATCAGAGCCCCCTTTTGATATGGGAAACATACCAAGTTCTCTCTAGTAGTGTTTGTTATTATTACATGGTGAGGCCTATAAGCCCCTGCTTATGAGGAAGTAACTTACAAAAACTTAACTGTGTGCACAAGCTAAGCTGTCAGACTACACACCCCATACATTTACCATAAAGTGAGAAATAGTGTTTATCTCCCTTAATATTGTGTACAGCAAGATGTGCCAAAACAGATAATATTTGTCACCCTGCAAAAGTAAATTTACACTTATCTGAACGACTCAGTATTGGTCATCCATAGATGGATGTAGTCCTATTTAAGGGAGAATTGAAATGAGGCAAGAGGGATTTGTGTCCAGTTGTCCAGGTTCCCCTATGGGGTTTTCAGAAGAACACAGTTGCATGGCTTCTCCACCTTCCCCTGGGGTGCAGTTCGGCAGCTCCTCTAACAGTTATGGACGGCTGTAGGCTCCCACTCCGATGGTACGTCCTAATGGGTCCTCTCAGTCCGACCAGGAAGAAGGAGACTTAGGGTGCGCTTCCCGGCCCCACGATTCTCCTATGGTACCGCAAGATGGATCACCTCCGGCCACTCGAGAAGCAGGAATCCCAGCACTTGTGCCCAGGCTCCACACCACTCTGACGCTCTCACTTTTCCCGGACAGTAAAGCTGTTAGAGACAGGTCTCCAAGACAGGGGTATGCGCATACAGCCAAGCACTGCTCCGAAACGGGTCAGCGGTTCCAGATAAGTGGGTATCAGCGGGTTTACAAAGGGTCTCTCTGTCGTTGCATCCCAGTGGCTAAGTCCTCCGGCTTTGTAGCCCTTAGACCAAACACCCCGGAAATGCACTGTATCATAAGCAAATGTCAATGCTGTTGTCAGATTCTGTGGGTAAAGTTAGCGCCTTGTAATGTTCATGGGCCAAGCAACTAAAAGAAAATAACAGTACAGACCTTATTTCAACAAGTCTGGTTCTGGGGATTTGAATTCGATGCAGTGACTGCCAGCAGAGGAATCACAGCTATAGAAGATGGCCGCCGTTCGCGCCTTTTTTTTTTTTTTTTTTTTATATATTGGGTAAAGTTAGCGCCTTGTAATGTTCATGGGCCAAGCAACTAAAAGAAAATAACAGTACAGACCTTATTTCAACAAGTCTTCGTTGGTTCATTTGAATTCGATGGAGTGACTGCCAGCAGAGGAATCACAGCTATAGAAGATGGCCGCCGTTCGCGCCTTTTTTTTTTTTTTTTTATATATATATATATATATATATATATATGAGGGTGAGCTGTAAGTATGGAAACTGGGAAATCTTCAGTGGGCACCGCAAGAGACCCAATCTGCCATATGATGGTATTCTTCAGGGCAAGCCGTGCACCATGGTCTTAAGACACGTTGAAGGGGGCCTTGATGCTCCAGTCAGCAACAGGCACAGGCCTCTGGTCTCCCCTGCACCTCCATCACCCATCACTCGGAGATGGGCGCCATTGCAGGAACTGTGAGTATCGCGCAGGACTCTCTATTGCTCGACACTCCGTTTCTCTCCGGTGGTTCGCGCCGGAGTTGTCATGGATAGCTGCGGGCCGTGTCCCGCTCCCAAGATGGCGGTCTGTGACTGGCGCTCTGCCCCGCAGAGCTGGACTCCAATGATAAGGGTCCTGGGGAGCCGACACCGCTGTGTACTTGCCCAGGACTATCCCCGTCGATATGCCGAGCTCTGCGCCCACTTTTCTCCTACAAAGGGTGGAAATTAGGTCGTGTTAGGGCGCCAGCTATGGGGAGCTTGCCTAAAACGCGTCCAGCTATGTGAGACGCTCACCGGAAGTCCCCGACCAATGCTTTTTAATAATATTTTTTTCTCATCAGTAGTGGATGATAATGTATCTTGTGAATACCTGGATTTGGGTCTGTAAGTCAGCAGAGAAGATCTATCTAGTTGTAATGCTTTCAAATAGCTCTGTTCTATTAAGGGCAACGGGTAATGCCACTCTTGAAATCTTTTCTTAGAAATCACAGCCTGTTCTTTAAATTTATCCACCGACGAACAATTTCGTCGGAGGTGCAGAAACTGTGAATAGGGGATATTATCCCTCCACCTATAATAGTGACAGCTACTGTACTCAAGATAGCCATTACTGTCGACTTCTTTAAAAAATGTATAAGAAGAGACTGTGTCGGAATTATTAGGTTCAGGAGCTGTAAGAACCAAATCCAGGAATTCTATTCGACTCCCTCCCAATTTGGCGGTAAACCGTAAAGGCCATAATCATTAGAATTTAGATCAGTAACATACAAGTTGAACTGAGATTCAGTGCCACTCCAAATGACCAGCACGTCATCAATATACCGCCGGTATAGTTTTTTTTTCTGTTACATTTTTTTTATTGATTTTACAGATTTACATAACATAGCCCCCCCCCCCTCCAACTTTTACATACCCCAGGCCACATATAATTAATCTTACGTACACATTCATACAAATATATATACCTCCACATTGATACTGTTAGTAAGTCTGTCCCCACATTGTACAAATCAGTATGGAATACACTACAAAAATTTGACTTGCTCAATTTTAACCCATAACATGCAATAATCAAGCAGAAGCATATATTTCTACATATAACATGTTATTACACCGTTACAATACTCAGTCTTGGAAGAAAAAAGGAGCAGGAAATATGTACTCACATCCACACACACCAATACAACGTGAAGTCTTATATATCACAATCCCAATATGCCCCACTGAAGTATCCCACTAATCCTCTAGCATCTCAGAGATTTCATGGGATTTCATCCCTCCCCACCATCAGTAACCTAACTACCATGCCTTGCCAATATTACATGTACCTCCTCCGACTCATGCCACCTCGACCATATTCTATCATATTTTAGTCTTGTGTTTTTGCTGTCAGACACAAACCTTTCATGACTCAGTGTCTGCTCCATCAGCCTTACCCACTCAATCAGTGATGGGGCTCCTGGCGCCATCCAAGTCCGTGCTATGCACACCTGCACCACTTGACACAGGCCATTAATGTATGTAAGTAGATCCCTGCCCAGACTTTCATCCAATCGCACCCCAAATAGACATTCTGAAGGAGAGCTAAGATTGAATTGAACCCCAGTTTTACGTATGAAGTCGAGCACTGCTGTCCAAAATTCTTGGACTGCTGGGCAATCCCATAAAAGATGCCAAAATGAACAGCCTTCCCTCCCGCACTTGGGACAAGCACTAGAATTGATCGCCCCAAAGCGAACCAGTATCTGGGGAGAAGGATAACATCTGTGTATTATATATATTTGCATTTGTTGAAACCTTAATGACGAGGAACAATGATGTGAACTGGCCAAGAGATCCCACCACTCCTCATCGTCAAGAGGCCCCAGATCTGACTCCCATTTGATTCTCAGTTGTGGAAGGTCTGACCCATGGGATTCTAGGAGTAAAAACTGATACAAATATCATATTGTTTTCCTACATCTCAAATTCTGTAACGTCACTTTAATCCGTGACGTGCTTAATGACACATGGCCCCGGGGTCCAAATTCTGCAGAAACAGCATGTCTAAGCTGAAGGGTAGTCAGTCCCCGGTTAGAAAATGCCAATTTCGAAAATCTGTATTTCGACCACTAAATTGCGAATTTTCGCTATTTCGAAAGTTTGCTATTTCGAATTTTCGCAATTTCGAACGTTCCCGATTTCGAATGTAATAGGTTGCGAACCATACACATTTCGATTGTATTTCTATTTCGATTGTTGTATTTTCGATTATTCTCTATTGCTATTATTCTCAATTTCGAACAATTCTATTTCATAAAGCTCCCTATTCAGAATATACTTCTATTTCTACATTTCTATTTTCGAATTTTCTCTATAACTCCCTATTCAGAATATACTTTTATTTCTACATTTCTATTTTCGAATTTTCTCTATAACTCCCTATTCAGAATATACTTTTATTTCTACATTTCTATTTTCGAATTTTCTCTATAACTCCCTATTCAGAATATACTTTTATTTCTACATTTCTATTTTCGAATTTTCTCTATAACTCCCTATTCAGAATATACTTTTATTTCTACATTTCTATTTTCGAATTTTCTCTATAACTCCCTATTCAGAATATACTTTTATTTCTACATTTCTATTTTCGAATTTTCTCTATAACTCCCTATTCAGAATATACTTTTATTTCTACATTTCTATTTTCGAATTTTCTCTATAACTCCCTATTCAGAATATACTTTTATTTCTACATTTCTATTTTCGAATTTTCTCTATAACTCCCTATTCAGAATATACTTTTATTTCTACATTTCTATTTTCGAATTTTCTCTATAACTCCCTATTCAGAATATACTTTTATTTCTACATTTCTATTTTCGAATTTTCTCTATAACTCCCTATTCAGAATATACTTTTATTTCTACATTTCTATTTTCGAATTTTCTCTATAACTCCCTATTCAGAATATACTTTTATTTCTACATTTCTATTTTCGAATTTTCTCTATAACTCCCTATTCAGAATATACTTTTATTTCTACATTTCTATTTTCGAATTTTCTCTATAACTCCCTATTCAGAATATACTTTTATTTCTACATTTCTATTTTCGAATTTTCTCTATAACTCCCTATTCAGAATATACTTTTATTTCTACATTTCTATTTTCGAATTTTCTCTATAACTCCCTATTCAGAATATACTTTTATTTCTACATTTCTATTTTCGAATTTTCTCTATAACTCCCTATTCAGAATATACTTTTATTTCTACATTTCTATTTTCGAATTTTCTCTATAACTCCCTATTCAGAATATACTTTTATTTCTACATTTCTATTTTCGAATTTTCTCTATAACTCCCTATTCAGAATATACTTTTATTTCTACATTTCTATTTTCGAATTTTCTCTATAACTCCCTATTCAGAATATACTTTTATTTCTACATTTCTATTTTCGAATTTTCTCTATAACTCCCTATTCAGAATATACTTTTATTTCTACATTTCTATTTTCGAATTTTCTCTATAACTCCCTATTCAGAATATACTTTTATTTCTACATTTCTATTTTCGAATTTTCTCTATAACTCCCTATTCAGAATATACTTTTATTTCTACATTTCTATTTTCGAATTTTCTCTATAACTCCCTATTCAGAATATACTTTTATTTCTACATTTCTATTTTCGAATTTTCTCTATAACTCCCTATTCAGAATATACTTTTATTTCTACATTTCTATTTTCGAATTTTCTCTATAACTCCCTATTCAGAATATACTTTTATTTCTACATTTCTATTTTCGAATTTTCTCTATAACTCCCTATTCAGAATATACTTTTATTTCTACATTTCTATTTTCGAATTTTCTCTATAACTCCCTATTCAGAATATACTTTTATTTCTACATTTCTATTTTCGAATTTTCTCTATAACTCCCTATTCAGAATATACTTTTATTTCTACATTTCTATTTTCGAATTTTCTCTATAACTCCCTATTCAGAATATACTTTTATTTCTACATTTCTATTTTCGAATTTTCTCTATAACTCCCTATTCAGAATATACTTTTATTTCTACATTTCTATTTTCGAATTTTCTCTATAACTCCCTATTCAGAATATACTTTTATTTCTACATTTCTATTTTCGAATTTTCTCTATAACTCCCTATTCAGAATATACTTTTATTTCTACATTTCTATTTTCGAATTTTCTCTATAACTCCCTATTCAGAATATACTTTTATTTCTACATTTCTATTTTCGAATTTTCTCTATAACTCCCTATTCAGAATATACTTTTATTTCTACATTTCTATTTTCGAATTTTCTCTATAACTCCCTATTCAGAATATACTTTTATTTCTACATTTCTATTTTCGAATTTTCTCTATAACTCCCTATTCAGAATATACTTTTATTTCTACATTTCTATTTTCGAATTTTCTCTATAACTCCCTATTCAGAATATACTTTTATTTCTACATTTCTATTTTCGAATTTTCTCTATAACTCCCTATTCAGAATATACTTTTATTTCTACATTTCTATTTTCGAATTTTCTCTATAACTCCCTATTCAGAATATACTTTTATTTCTACATTTCTATTTTCGAATTTTCTCTATAACTCCCTATTCAGAATATACTTTTATTTCTACATTTCTATTTTCGAATTTTCTCTATAACTCCCTATTCAGAATATACTTTTATTTCTACATTTCTATTTTCGAATTTTCTCTATAACTCCCTATTCAGAATATACTTTTATTTCTACATTTCTATTTTCGAATTTTCTCTATAACTCCCTATTCAGAATATACTTTTATTTCTACATTTCTATTTTCGAATTTTCTCTATAACTCCCTATTCAGAATATACTTTTATTTCTACATTTCTATTTTCGAATTTTCTCTATAACTCCCTATTCAGAATATACTTTTATTTCTACATTTCTATTTTCGAATTTTCTCTATAACTCCCTATTCAGAATATACTTTTATTTCTACATTTCTATTTTCGAATTTTCTCTATAACTCCCTATTCAGAATATACTTTTATTTCTACATTTCTATTTTCGAATTTTCTCTATAACTCCCTATTCAGAATATACTTTTATTTCTACATTTCTATTTTCGAATTTTCTCTATAACTCCCTATTCAGAATATACTTTTATTTCTACATTTCTATTTTCGAATTTTCTCTATAACTCCCTATTCAGAATATACTTTTATTTCTACATTTCTATTTTCGAATTTTCTCTATAACTCCCTATTCAGAATATACTTTTATTTCTACATTTCTATTTTCGAATTTTCTCTATAACTCCCTATTCAGAATATACTTTTATTTCTACATTTCTATTTTCGAATTTTCTCTATAACTCCCTATTCAGAATATACTTTTATTTCTACATTTCTATTTTCGAATTTTCTCTATAACTCCCTATTCAGAATATACTTTTATTTCTACATTTCTATTTTCGAATTTTCTCTATAACTCCCTATTCAGAATATACTTTTATTTCTACATTTCTATTTTCGAATTTTCTCTATAACTCCCTATTCAGAATATACTTTTATTTCTACATTTCTATTTTCGAATTTTCTCTATAACTCCCTATTCAGAATATACTTTTATTTCTACATTTCTATTTTCGAATTTTCTCTATAACTCCCTATTCAGAATATACTTTTATTTCTACATTTCTATTTTCGAATTTTCTCTATAACTCCCTATTCAGAATATACTTTTATTTCTACATTTCTATTTTCGAATTTTCTCTATAACTCCCTATTCAGAATATACTTTTATTTCTACATTTCTATTTTCGAATTTTCTCTATAACTCCCTATTCAGAATATACTTTTATTTCTACATTTCTATTTTCGAATTTTCTCTATAACTCCCTATTCAGAATATACTTTTATTTCTACATTTCTATTTTCGAATTTTCTCTATAACTCCCTATTCAGAATATACTTTTATTTCTACATTTCTATTTTCGAATTTTCTCTATAACTCCCTATTCAGAATATACTTTTATTTCTACATTTCTATTTTCGAATTTTCTCTATAACTCCCTATTCAGAATATACTTTTATTTCTACATTTCTATTTTCGAATTTTCTCTATAACTCCCTATTCAGAATATACTTTTATTTCTACATTTCTATTTTCGAATTTTCTCTATAACTCCCTATTCAGAATATACTTTTATTTCTACATTTCTATTTTCGAATTTTCTCTATAACTCCCTATTCAGAATATACTTTTATTTCTACATTTCTATTTTCGAATTTTCTCTATAACTCCCTATTCAGAATATACTTTTATTTCTACATTTCTATTTTCGAATTTTCTCTATAACTCCCTATTCAGAATATACTTTTATTTCTACATTTCTATTTTCGAATTTTCTCTATAACTCCCTATTCAGAATATACTTTTATTTCTACATTTCTATTTTCGAATTTTCTCTATAACTCCCTATTCAGAATATACTTTTATTTCTACATTTCTATTTTCGAATTTTCTCTATAACTCCCTATTCAGAATATACTTTTATTTCTACATTTCTATTTTCGAATTTTCTCTATAACTCCCTATTCAGAATATACTTTTATTTCTACATTTCTATTTTCGAATTTTCTCTATAACTCCCTATTCAGAATATACTTTTATTTCTACATTTCTATTTTCGAATTTTCTCTATAACTCCCTATTCAGAATATACTTTTATTTCTACATTTCTATTTTCGAATTTTCTCTATAACTCCCTATTCAGAATATACTTTTATTTCTACATTTCTATTTTCGAATTTTCTCTATAACTCCCTATTCAGAATATACTTTTATTTCTACATTTCTATTTTCGAATTTTCTCTATAACTCCCTATTCAGAATATACTTTTATTTCTACATTTCTATTTTCGAATTTTCTCTATAACTCCCTATTCAGAATATACTTTTATTTCTACATTTCTATTTTCGAATTTTCTCTATAACTCCCTATTCAGAATATACTTTTATTTCTACATTTCTATTTTCGAATTTTCTCTATAACTCCCTATTCAGAATATACTTTTATTTCTACATTTCTATTTTCGAATTTTCTCTATAACTCCCTATTCAGAATATACTTTTATTTCTACATTTCTATTTTCGAATTTTCTCTATAACTCCCTATTCAGAATATACTTTTATTTCTACATTTCTATTTTCGAATTTTCTCTATAACTCCCTATTCAGAATATACTTTTATTTCTACATTTCTATTTTCGAATTTTCTCTATAACTCCCTATTCAGAATATACTTTTATTTCTACATTTCTATTTTCGAATTTTCTCTATAACTCCCTATTCAGAATATACTTTTATTTCTACATTTCTATTTTCGAATTTTCTCTATAACTCCCTATTCAGAATATACTTTTATTTCTACATTTCTATTTTCGAATTTTCTCTATAACTCCCTATTCAGAATATACTTTTATTTCTACATTTCTATTTTCGAATTTTCTCTATAACTCCCTATTCAGAATATACTTTTATTTCTACATTTCTATTTTCGAATTTTCTCTATAACTCCCTATTCAGAATATACTTTTATTTCTACATTTCTATTTTCGAATTTTCTCTATAACTCCCTATTCAGAATATACTTTTATTTCTACATTTCTATTTTCGAATTTTCTCTATAACTCCCTATTCAGAATATACTTTTATTTCTACATTTCTATTTTCGAATTTTCTCTATAACTCCCTATTCAGAATATACTTTTATTTCTACATTTCTATTTTCGAATTTTCTCTATAACTCCCTATTCAGAATATACTTTTATTTCTACATTTCTATTTTCGAATTTTCTCTATAACTCCCTATTCAGAATATACTTTTATTTCTACATTTCTATTTTCGAATTTTCTCTATAACTCCCTATTCAGAATATACTTTTATTTCTACATTTCTATTTTCGAATTTTCTCTATAACTCCCTATTCAGAATATACTTTTATTTCTACATTTCTATTTTCGAATTTTCTCTATAACTCCCTATTCAGAATATACTTTTATTTCTACATTTCTATTTTCGAATTTTCTCTATAACTCCCTATTCAGAATATACTTTTATTTCTACATTTCTATTTTCGAATTTTCTCTATAACTCCCTATTCAGAATATACTTTTATTTCTACATTTCTATTTTCGAATTTTCTCTATAACTCCCTATTCAGAATATACTTTTATTTCTACATTTCTATTTTCGAATTTTCTCTATAACTCCCTATTCAGAATATACTTTTATTTCTACATTTCTATTTTCGAATTTTCTCTATAACTCCCTATTCAGAATATACTTTTATTTCTACATTTCTATTTTCGAATTTTCTCTATAACTCCCTATTCAGAATATACTTTTATTTCTACATTTCTATTTTCGAATTTTCTCTATAACTCCCTATTCAGAATATACTTTTATTTCTACATTTCTATTTTCGAATTTTCTCTATAACTCCCTATTCAGAATATACTTTTATTTCTACATTTCTATTTTCGAATTTTCTCTATAACTCCCTATTCAGAATATACTTTTATTTCTACATTTCTATTTTCGAATTTTCTCTATAACTCCCTATTCAGAATATACTTTTATTTCTACATTTCTATTTTCGAATTTTCTCTATAACTCCCTATTCAGAATATACTTTTATTTCTACATTTCTATTTTCGAATTTTCTCTATAACTCCCTATTCAGAATATACTTTTATTTCTACATTTCTATTTTCGAATTTTCTCTATAACTCCCTATTCAGAATATACTTTTATTTCTACATTTCTATTTTCGAATTTTCTCTATAACTCCCTATTCAGAATATACTTTTATTTCTACATTTCTATTTTCGAATTTTCTCTATAACTCCCTATTCAGAATATACTTTTATTTCTACATTTCTATTTTCGAATTTTCTCTATAACTCCCTATTCAGAATATACTTTTATTTCTACATTTCTATTTTCGAATTTTCTCTATAACTCCCTATTCAGAATATACTTTTATTTCTACATTTCTATTTTCGAATTTTCTCTATAACTCCCTATTCAGAATATACTTTTATTTCTACATTTCTATTTTCGAATTTTCTCTATAACTCCCTATTCAGAATATACTTTTATTTCTACATTTCTATTTTCGAATTTTCTCTATAACTCCCTATTCAGAATATACTTTTATTTCTACATTTCTATTTTCGAATTTTCTCTATAACTCCCTATTCAGAATATACTTTTATTTCTACATTTCTATTTTCGAATTTTCTCTATAACTCCCTATTCAGAATATACTTTTATTTCTACATTTCTATTTTCGAATTTTCTCTATAACTCCCTATTCAGAATATACTTTTATTTCTACATTTCTATTTTCGAATTTTCTCTATAACTCCCTATTCAGAATATACTTTTATTTCTACATTTCTATTTTCGAATTTTCTCTATAACTCCCTATTCAGAATATACTTTTATTTCTACATTTCTATTTTCGAATTTTCTCTATAACTCCCTATTCAGAATATACTTTTATTTCTACATTTCTATTTTCGAATTTTCTCTATAACTCCCTATTCAGAATATACTTTTATTTCTACATTTCTATTTTCGAATTTTCTCTATAACTCCCTATTCAGAATATACTTTTATTTCTACATTTCTATTTTCGAATTTTCTCTATAACTCCCTATTCAGAATATACTTTTATTTCTACATTTCTATTTTCGAATTTTCTCTATAACTCCCTATTCAGAATATACTTTTATTTCTACATTTCGAAACATTTCGGTGAATGCATTTTTCGAATTTTAGCAATTCGGAGAAAATTCGCATTCGCAAAAGAAAATTCGCAATTCGAATTTTCGAAATTGGGATTTTCTAACCGGGGACCCACACCCAAGCTGAAGGTAGCGGAAAAAGTATTTATTTGGAACATTAAATTCCGTATGCAACTGAGCAAAGGACTTAAGCTAGCCACCCTGGAAAATGTGTCCCACTGAAGTGATTTCATAGTTCTGCCATATTGCTGCTCCCTCCAATCCATTCAGCTCCCCCATTTCCACATTGTTCCACAGTGGAGCACACGGATCCAACCCCTCCTCCACCAACAACCGAGATACTCTACTCCAAATCCTCTTAGCTTGTGACACTAGCGTGGGGACTGCACCCGCATATGACCCAGCCAATAAACACTGTAGGGGAATGATTTCTACCACATGCTCCACCAGCGCCCAATGAAGATCGCTGTGTGATGAATCCCCTACCCAATCCTTTAGTAACGCCAGTTGGGCAGCCCAGTAGTAAAGTTGCAAGTCTGGCAACGCCATACCCCCAGACCGCCATGGAGTACAGAGAGTCTCATACCTGAGCCTCGCTCTCTTACCTGCCCACACTAATGATGTCAGATAGCTTCACAATCTTAGGAAAATGCATTAGGGAACCGACATCTTTATTAAATTTACTCTCCCCATAACAGAAAGAGGCAGCTTCTTCCACACTGGAATTTTACATTTAAGGTAATCTATCTGCGGGTCCAGATTAAGGCGTGTAAAGTCAGAGATATTATTGGTAACCTGTATCCCAACATACTTAAAATGGGACGTCCAAACCAGAGGAGGGAAGGGGGAGGTGTCCTTTGGAGGCGAACCCCTCAGAGGGAGAACATGTGATTTTCCCCAATTTATACACAGACCTGAATAACACCCAAAATCTTTCACAACCTCCAAAAGAGCAGCCAAAGACTCACTCGGATCCGCTAAAAACAACGGGCCGGATCTAAAAGACCGCATATACGCAATCTACGTATAGAAACGATACGCAGATTACGTACAATAGCTACTACGCATGCGCAGTAGCTACTGTTTATTGAACTACGTCCGTCTATGGAAGGCGGACGTAGTTCTGGATCCGGCCCAACATGTCAACTGCGTAAAGAGCCAATTTTTCCATCCACCTCCAACCACTGAATTCGGAGATCCTCACGCACCCTACAAGCCAAAGGCTCTATAGCCAGCGCAAATAGCACTGGAGAAAGTGGGCACCCCTGTCGGGTTCCTCTACCCATTGTAAACGATGTTGAGGTGTAACCATTTACCAACACTCTAGCCACTGGGGCAGAGTACAACAACTTCATCCAATAATTTGGATCCAAATCTCATTCTTTCCATCACAGCCCACAGATAACCCTGTTCCACAGAATCAAACGCCTTTGCGGCATCTAATGAAACTACCACAGGGAAATCATATGAGCTGTAAGGAAGCTGCAGATGAAAAAATAACCGCCTTAGGTTAATACTAGTAGACTTGCCTGGTACAAACCCTGTTTGATCAGGATGGATGACATCACAAATTACTTTATTCAACCTAATAGCAAGCGCCTGTAGTAAGGAGAGATATAGGGCGATATGAATCCGGGTACAGTGGGTCTTTCCCCTCCTTAGGAAGAACCACTATAATAGCCTCTGACATTGATTTTGGCATATCTCCTCCCTCCAACAGGTAGTTATAAAGTTGTAAAAGCATAGAAGTAAAGAACTCTTTGTTTTTTATAGATCTCTATGGGCATGCCATCTACTCCCGAAGCTTTTCTATTAGGAAACGAAGATATAGCTGCATCCAGTTCTTCCACCGTAAAGGGGGAGTCTAGCATATCTCTGCTATCAGCAGTTAGCTCAGGGAGGGCCACCCCAGGCAGATATCGCCCCACATCCCGACCAGTACAGGTGACTTGTTGGGCATATACTCTAGAGAAGTATTTGACAAAGGTCCCTGCAATCTCTGGTGTTTGAGAGTGCCGTATGCCTTCTGAATCAATAACAGCAGATATTGTTGCTGTACCCATTTCCCCTCTAACTAACCTTGCTAAAAAACTGGTTCCCCTATCCCCTTCCACAAAATGCGCATGACCGGCAAATAACAATCTATGCCTAGCTTTGTTTAGAATATAATCTGACCACTCCATTCGCGCAGCAATCCAAACCCCATTATCTGAAGATAGTCCCGATTTTAAATACACCTCCTCCAACTTAATGGCTTTATCTTCCAATCTGTCCTCCTCTTGCCGCGAAAGCCGTTTGAGCATTTGTACGCTAGAAATTAGAGCATCCGAAAGGATGGGTGTCGCAGCCGTTCCCACATTGTCAGAGAAGTACCCTTCCCATTTTTCCACCAGATCACATCCCCGCCGCTGCCTAGTGAGCCAGTAGGGGTTGAACCTCCAGAATCTCTGCCCAATAGCGCAGTATCTAGTTCCAGAATAAGGGGTGAGTGGTCAGACACTCCATGAGACTTGTACTCCACTCTCCGAACCCTCGGAAGGAGAGTTTCGGAAACCAACACCATGTCTATTCTGGAGAAGGATGTATATGTAATGGAAACACAAGAATATTGATGACTATCAGGATTCCCAGCTCTCCAGGCATCGTGTAAACCCAGCCCATTAATTAGACGTGCAAAAGGAGTGTCAACCCCTACCACAGATCAAGTCCCACCCGCCCGCTACCTATCCAATTGCAAGTTTAATACCGTATTAAAAACCCCTAGGCAGACTACAGGTACTGAAGGAGCAAGCCCCATCCTCCGTGTAAGGCGGGGGAATATACACCGCCACCAGCAACAAAGGTTGCCGATTAATATGCACATGTAAAAAGACATAACGACCCATCGGGTCCAACTGTACTTCAATGACTTGCATATTCAGCCACTTGTGCATAAGAACCGAGACACCCCTGGAGGCAGCCGTATAAGAGGAGTAAAATTTCCTCCCCACCCACTGTTTTTGAAGACTTAATAACCTAGTTCCCTCCAGGTGTGTCTCCGTCAAGCACACTATATCTGCATTATAATTTTTAATCTGGCGCATGACCAACCCCCTTTTGATTTTATTGTTAAGACCCCTTACATTCCAGGTCATGATAGTTAGTGAGGCAGTTAACGATAATTGCGGCCTAGACATTGGAGCAGACCCATGACAATCAAAGAGAGGAAAACAGTCCAGATCAGGCAGAGCTTCCCTAGCATAAATAGATTACTAAAGAGTATGATATTACTAGTGCATTTCAAGAGATGGATGATGTACTTCCAAGATCCATTAACATAACGTATATATAACGTATATAACCATGCCCATGGCAGTCCTCCGTGGGCAAATAAATTTACTCCAAAAAGGAAAAGTAATTTTTCTCCAAAATAAATTTGGTACAAGAAACAAGAAAGTTGACCATATCAGGGGAGAGTGTGGCATCTCTCTCAAGTATCCCTTTTAACACTTCTATTCCTTGGGTACATCAGTGGAGCACCAATTCTAAGTCTGAGACAAGTCCCAAAACCTTCGTTGAATCCTTGATATAAGACTCGAGTTGGGTGACATAATTTTTTATATAAAAATCCACAAATAAAAAACCAAATATATATATTACTTTTATTGGAGCAATATCAATGAGTTTCTATATAAAGATGAGCCTTAATGTACCAATCACAAGCTTTCAACAGTGAGAAATAAACAATAATTGAAACAATGCAGGGCCTTTTCCTATTTGGAATGAAAGGAGAGAGGACAGAAGAGCTGCCACTCCAAGCCAAAAGCAGGTGATTTTGGGGCTGTCAAATTTAATTTTGCAACCAAATTGTAATAGCTTCTAATCCCTTCAGAACATGTACATGTTGACTACTTAAATTAAGCAGTAATTAATTACTTAATAATCTCCAAAAATGCTCTTATATGTCAGGAAGTCAAGTAGTTGTCTTATAAATATTAATTTATCATACATTTTATTACAGCTAATAGTGGGAAATGTCTGGGGAACATATCTACAACTCAAATTTCTACTGATATAGAACCAGATTCAGAGATTGAATTTAAGAGAGGAAAGTTACTCCTGGGCCAAACCATGTTGATTGCAGGGGGAGTTTTATTTCATCTGTTGCAAACAGTCAGGGTCGGATTAAGGTCTGTGGGGGCCCCTGGGCAACTAAATTGTGGGGGGGGCCCTTTCTTTCACATTAACATATATGTGTCCAGCCAGCCTTATTTTTTTTTTAAAGATATAGAGCGCTTAACAAGTTTCCTATTTTATTGATAATATACCAAATATCCAAACATATAATAAAATATTACATAAAATAGGCAATCATATAGATGAAATTAGCAAAGTTCATCAAGAACTTAGTACTCAAACTGTTGATCAGACAGCTTGTATTGCGGCTAATTGACACTCTGTGCACAAGTGGAAGGTAAGTTGATGAGTGTATACACCAGTGGTTCCCAAACATTCTCAGTTCGAGGCACCCTTAGGGTCTCCATATTTTTTTTCAAGGCACCCCTAAGACAAAAATACAATAGAATACAATAGGAAATAGAAACATTCCGAGGCACCCCAGTGAGAGCGTCGCGGCACCCCTGGGAGCCGCGGCGCACAGTTTGGGAATCACTGGTATACACTGTTGTAAGTGAAAAAAAAAAAGTTAGTAATCAACAGATCCCATCCATGAATTCAGCTTGTAACATATTAGCAAAACTTGCTGAAAAGATGTAAATAAATTGTAACAATACACTGTTTATATTCAATGCTGCTGCAGAGATGATTCTAAATGGGTATTCCTTACAGTTAAAACAGAGACTTGTTGCCCAATATTATCGGCTCACTGTAGAGAAGTGAGAATGGAGACAATTTTCAAAGACCGCTAGAAGGTGGATAGTAAACAATACTTAGCTGGATCTTCAAATGACGGTCTAACAGGGCTGATGTCTCCGTTCAATTCAAAAGCGATTGTCTCTATTGACTATAGACGCACACTTTAAATTATAGCATCGGAGAGACTGGAAATCATCCGGAGGACTCCCCGCTCAGCTTTAGTGTTTAGGCAGCAGGACATCCAATATGTGGGTTGACTCTTGCTTCAGATGTGCCGAGATGAAAAGACTTGAACTTGTCCCGCAGTTGCCCCGATCGATTGTTGTATTTAGGGGGTGGGGCGTTCACACACTGTCCGGGAACCGCTTTATTTTCTTTAATGACACCGGTAAAGGCAGAGATGATCTTGTGTAGTGTCAGTGGGCCAGCGTTCAGACCGGCGGAGCGGTCCCACGGACCGGTTGCTGTAGACAGCGGGCAGACCACTCACATAAAGCTAGCAGCAGCAACAAGTCCAATTAAAAGGTCAGACCGATGGTAAGTTTAAAAGGTGCAATCAAAGCCTACCAGGAGGTTTTGTCGGTATAATCATAGATATTAAGCCAGAGTATGTCCCAATTGGTTAAACTGCAGCAAGAATTTGTGAGTAGAGGCAATCAGAGTGTCGAGATAGCAAATAGGTAGCAATTGCTCAGTCCAGAGAAATCCCTACGCGTTTCTCTACTACTGTAGTTTCTTCAGGAGGAAATGGTGTATGTGGAGGGGTTTGGCTTTATATACTGAACTAATTGCTTCAGGTGAACTATTAACCCTATACATGATTCAACGGACATAATAGATATCAATGGTGCACAGAAAATTAAATAGAGCAAAAATGAAAATTAAACATATTGTATTAAAAAATCATATAAAATAAAGACAAGATAAATTTGCTGTATTCAGCACACTTTGAAGACCAGCATCATAAAAAACTTTATAAAGAGTAAACTGTTGGAGATTTGTAATCAGCATAAAATAAAGACTAGAATTTCTATATATCATGGAGCAAATATATACAGTTTTAAAAAACAATTCAGATTTCATAATCCATATTATTTTGTGTGGAATAACCAAATAGTATTACTGGAGTCCTCCGGATGATTTCCAGTCTCTCCGATGCTATAATTTAAAGTGTGCCTCTATAGTCAATAGAGACAATCGCTTTTGAATTGAACGGAGACATCAGCCCTGTTAGACCGTCATTTGAAGATCCAGCTAAGTATTGTTTACTATCCACCTTCTAGCGGTCTTTGAAAATTGTCTCTATTTTCACTTCTCTACAGTGAGCCGATAATATTGGGCAACAAGTCTCTGTTTTAACTGTAAGGAATACCCATTTAGAATCATCTCTGCAGCAGCATTGAATATAAACAGTGTATTGTTACAATTTATTTACATCTTTTCAGCAAGTTTTGCTAATATGTTACAAGCTGAATTCATGGATGGGATCTGTTGATTACAAACTTTTTTCACTTACAACAGTGTATACCAGTGATTCCCAAACTGTGCGCCGCGGCTCCCAGGGGTGCCGCGACGCTCTCACTGGGGTGCCTCGGAATGTTTCTATTTCCTATTGTATTCTATTGTATTTTTGTCTTAGGGGTGCCTTGAAAAAAAATATGGAGACATTAATGGTGCCTCGAACTGAGAGTTTGGGAACCACTGGCCTATTCCACCTTCCACTTGTGCACAGAGTGTCAATTAGCCGAAATACAAGCTGTCTGATCAACAGCTTGAGTACTAAGTTCTTGATGAACTTTGCTAATTTCATCTATATGATTGCCAGTCTATTTTATGTAATATTTTATTATACGTTTGGATATTTGGTATATTATCAATAAAATAGGAAACTTGTGAAGCGCTCTATATCTTCTTTTAGTTTTTTGACCTTTTGGGGAAACATCCTCCCAGTTAGAGCTGCTTTTCAGGTTTCTATTATATTGTATATTTTTTTACTAAAGACCTTAAGTACCGCAGCGCTCCAGTAGATGTGTGGTTTATTTAGCCTTATTTTTCCCTTCTGTTTGTCCAACCAGCTTTATTGCCCCTCCTTCTGTGTCCGGTCAGCTGTATACCCTCTCTTTCTGTGTTTTCAACCAGCCTTATTTCCCCTTCCTTCTGTGTCCAGCCTGTCTTATTTCCACCTCTTTATTTGTGTCCACCTCTTTATTTGTGTCCACCCATCCTTATTGCCTCTCCTGTGTTTATTCAGCCTTAAAGCCCCCTCCTTCTGTGTCCAGGCAACTTTATGGCCCCCCTCTTTATTTGTGTCCAGTCAGCCATAGTACAGTCTTCCTTATGTTTGTCCAACAAGCCTTTGTGCCCCTTTCTTCTGTGTCCATTTACCCTTATTGCCCCCCCTTGGTGTCCATTCAGCCTTATTGCCCCTCCTTCTGTATCCAGCTAACACTATTGCCCCTTTTTGTGTCCATCAGCCTTTCTGCCCCCTCCATGTTCAAATCCCCATTGACCCCAACCACTTTCATTAAGAACTCTATAAAAAAAAACTTACCTTTGCTCTGTCCTACGCGGTGTGCGCTCTGCAAAATGATGACGCTCACGTGACCTTAGGTCACGTGGCGTCTCTGTTCAGGCAGGGGGCAGGAATGTTACATGAAGCCTATGCCCCCTTGCCCCCCCCC
>WWET01002359.1:47435-62698 GCA_011038615.1 Limnodynastes dumerilii
CCCCCCAGACAGTTCATACCAGTACTGCTACAGTGACAGAGGTTGGATATCAGTGATTAACATTCTCCTCTTAAGCACACTATCGCAGCTGCGATAAACTGTGCTTAAGAGGAGGATGTCAATCACTGACACCCATCCTCTTTCACTGCATTTTGTGGGGGCCCTTTTTGTGTGGGGGCCCTGGGACGACCGCCCCGTGGTTAATCCAGCCCTGCAAACAGTGTTAGAGATGAGAGGTGATGTTTCCTATCCCAAGTCTAAATGACAGTGTGATAGTAAAACTGGTCAATATCTGTGTGCAGAAAACAATTCAAAGATATATCCCTGCAAGCAAAGAATACAATTAACTTGACTCCCCCTGAAATCAACATGGTTTTGCCAGGTGTAACCTTTCTCTCTTATTTTCAGTCTCTGAATCAGGTCCATAATCACCAAAGAAAAACCTCCGGTGTAATCCTTAGTCTAATTTAATCTATCATTAATATAATTCTTTTCAATTTCTAGGACCTGATTTCATGTGTGTTACACTCCATATTTCATGTGTAAGCGGAGTGCGCAATTGTTGTATTCATGCTAGCGTGTTTCCGTGGAAACATGAAACTTTGCATAGGACATAGAAAAAAGGGCAAATTGTTATCCCCACAGTTGGAGACGTATGGGCAGAGGCTGCAGCTTTTATAGCCACAGGCTCTGCCAGTTTCCTATGCATTTAAATTGGGTTTTTTTATGGGTATTCTGCTGGTATGCTGGCATATTAAAAAAATTTATCAAAATAAAAAAATGAAGCCCCCTTTTCTCATCTAAATATCGTGGAACACCTTGTTTCACTGGGGCAGAGCAGTGAGATGCGCAGACAGACAGATTAGTAGCATTGCGTCTATTTTAATGTACGTGCACTCGTTCTGGGCATGTGCAGTGCGCATTTCTGCTGTGCTTCTGTATGAAAAAAACACAGAAGTGCAGCTCTGAATAAGTCTGCAAAATTGCAATTTTCTCTAATGAAGATTGCATCCAAGTTGCCTAAGTACAAATAAAATTGTCTGTAAAAGACTCCATAAACCATTGTTTAAGAAAAAAGTTGTATGGGATCAAGAACAGTTGTGTTGTGTTATGTCATGACAGCAGGAGCTTTACACTCTACTATCTGTTACTTGTAAAGTGTAATCCAGCTGATGTGATTTTATACTGCACATGCTCAGAAGTGAAGACCATGCAGTCTGAACCCATTAGATCTGAGCATAACTTGAGCTGCATTCTGAGGGGCATGATGAGGGTGGGAACAGGTGGAGGGACGTTGTTGAAGCACGTGCACCCTATTCAGAGCCAAACAGATCCAGACCCAGGTCATGTCCAAGTCCAGGGGCTCACCTTCCGCGACCTATTTCAGACTGTTTCCCACACTGGCGAAGGGTATAAATATGACCCATTGACAGTAGAACTGTCATTAGCACCGGGATGTCCTGCTTGCAGGACATAAGTTGCGACGTTCCTAGATGGTTTAATTTTTTTTCTCCCTCAGGATAAAAAGCTTACAAGACTGGACCCCAGCAGAGCAGGTGGCTTTTTAAATTATTTTGACTGTATTTTTTTTTTTTTCCGACTACCCTGTGCCTGTGGAACTGGGAGTTCCATGATATTTAAATGAGAAAAGGAGTGTTTTTCTCATTTAAATACTCCGTGCAGGGCTGTCCGGTGGCTGCTTAACAGCCTCACGCTTACACCATCTCAGGGATGGTGTAAGCGTAAGGAGCAGCTCACGGAAGCTGAAAAAAAAATTAAATAGTAAAAAAATTTTTTTAAAAAACAACATATTTATACCCTTTGCCAGCATGGGAGATATCACGATTTTAAACAAGAGTTCCCTGGCTGCCAAAGGGTATAAATATACCCCAATAACAGTACAACTGTCATTAGCGCTGGGGTGTCCCATAGTTAGTGACGTGCCCATATGTTTTTGTTTTTTTGCCAAGGCCCCCCCCCCCGGATTAAAAGTGTAGAAGACTGGACCCCCAGAAGAGCAGGAAATTATTGTTTTTCATTTTTCACTGTAAAGTTGGGCATTTTTGTAACAATTTTAGTGGCACCACTACACTTTTTTATTTTTATTATGGGGACATTTAGATGGCGCTGCGTGCCCTGGCATCCATGGGCATGCTGGTGCTTGTAGTTCTACAAGCATCAGCATGCCCTGTTGGCCTGGAATTATTTATTTATTTTGTTATGTTGTAACGGAAGGGGGGGGGAAGGGTTTTTTTTTTTATTATTTCTTTAAAAAAAAAAGGCCTGCGGTCAGGGCAATTATGGCTCCGACTGCTTTTTTCTTCTTTTTTTTTATAGGCCGTTTTTACTACGGCCGATTCAGAGGAGCGTGTTTCTATAGAATCATTGCGCATCTGCTAAAACTCTGGATCAGCCCCTCTGTGTGCTTCCAATGGATGTTTATCACGTGTATGTAGTTTAGGAATAGGGGAGAGAGGGGTACAAGGCAATTCTCTAGTTCAATTTTAACTTTTCATTTAGTCTAGTTTACTAGGAAAAAAATCTATAAAATATTTTATAAAAAAGGAACTGGGAAATAAGTGTGGAACAGGAGTCCAAATGTGCATTGTATAGAAATGGGACATAGTCAAAGGAACTTGTGATTTTTCATATACTATATATTTTAACATATTAGAATAATAGAGACACATATTAAAACAAGTCAAGGATGCATTGAAACTCAATTAGTACAATCCCCCATATGCATTTTGTAAGGGTGTCCCTGATTAATTAGCTGATCTGTTAACCTAACATATTATAGTAATTAGTCACCAGAGAATTCATACCGTCATCCACTAAATGTACCGATGAGGCTGTAATACGACAAGTCTGCCAGCAGAGGGAGCACTGTACAGCACATTAGGCGGAGGGGCCACGTACGCCTCTTCCTGCTGCACTCCCAGCGCTTGGTCCTCCTTGTATAGATAGCACTTTGTATTGCTCAGGAAAAGGAGGAGACATCGGGGTTCTCTGCCAAGAGCGGGATGTGTATGTTTTAGCCTTGTATGGCTACCTGTACACTCCGATAAAGCTCTGGAACAAGGCTTTTCCCAGCGTGGACGGCTTGAGGATTGTACTAGGGTTGCAATTATTTCCTGTAGTGCAAATTGATTCCTGGTTAGGGATTGGGGAGCCCCTGCACTCTGTGACATGTGAGGTGCATGCTCTGAGTCTCGGCATCATCTGTTGATTTGGAACCTGTGAAAGAGCATCTGTGTGACACTGGCTGCCTGATCGCGATACATGGTAGTTAGTAGGAGCTGTCAGTCAGTGATCAGCTGCAGGAATCCAGGGGTTAGGGAATCCTCGCTGCAGTGATTGATCTGATCGGTGGCTGGGATCGCTGCTACACCGACCCTGCCGGGCACAGGAGGATGGCCAGTCGGTGAGAAAGCATGGTCTACTCCGGGCTGGCTAGTCTCATCACGGGGCTTCTTCTAGCCACGGTGACCCTGCAGTCTGCAGGTAAGATCGGGACTAACACTCGGTCACTAGAGGTGGGCAACATACTGTGAACTACAAGTCTCAGCGTGTCCTGTCAGCGGCTTGTGGGACATGTTAAGGCTTGAGGAGCCCTAAGCAATACAAGCATGGTATATACAGTGTATAGCAACTTGACGTGGGACATCACTGGATCTCTCTTAGGTCGGTGCATGGCCAATCACTATTATATATTAATACTATAGGAATGCTATCTGGGTCATTTTACATAATCTCCACGTTATATGTTTGGTGATGGGCTCTACTGATGCAGTTTTACACGGTCATTGTAGACTTAAAAATGGTGTTTTGGCATGGTTACAAATACTACTGCATTTCAAATCCCCTGTATTGGAGAAGTTTGGAAGTGACAAGCATTTTATAATGCTATGGAGATGTTTGGAGCATTCGGGACAGAGAGCTGGCTGCAGAAAGTGACAATAGTGTCAAGTGTTTAAAATGGGCTTTTGATTTTTCAGTCTTTTTCTTCTTCTTTGAACTCTTGGACCTGATTTAGAGTTTATGCACAAGCGGAATGCGCAAGCGTTGAAGTCCTGTTCGGAGTTGCGTGTTTCTGCAAAAGACGCAACTCTGAATTGGATCAGTGTCAGTCGCCACCACGAAGATGCCATCTACGAAACAGAGATAGCCGAAAGCGTATTTTCGTTTGTCTCTATTTTGAAAATGGCGCTGTTTAGAATTTTTTTCTTTATGAATGGGTAAGTATGCCAATCCACGCACCTACGCTTCATTCATTCGGAAACGCCGCCCGTTGCACTGCCGCAGACCCGCTGCACCAACCGGACAGATAAGTATGAATCTATGGGGAGTCTTAGGGTCAGGCTGCGGAGAGAAAAGGGTTAAGGTAATGTAAGCGGAGGGTTAGGGTAAGAATTAGAAGAAAGCATACTTACCATTCGATGAAGCATCTTCGTCCTGGGAATCATCAATTAATTCTCCTCAGCGAGGCAGAAGCAATCGATTTCCCAAGCACTTCTGTGTAGCCTGGTAGAAAATGGCCCTTTCGAGGCGGCGACCTACACCCGTATTGGCTGTACGAAAAAGAGGCAGACGTCCTCCCCGCAGCCGAAGTTGTATAGGCAGAGGCTCTGCCGATTTACCATGCATATAAATGGGGGTTGTATTAATGCTTGCATTGGCAGCATTTACAAACCCATTAAAAATGCTTTTTATCCATGTACATTAAAGCCAGAGCATTGTAGTGGTATTCATTCCACTGCTATGCCGGCATATAAAAAAAATAAAAAATCTAAATTTGTTAAATGTTTCATATTTTTGTAAGCACGTATTTTCACATTTAAAATGACCTGAGCCTATGACTTACACCCTCCCCTGAGATGGTGTAAGCATTTGATGAATGTGCGGGCACTTTTCCTTGCTACTGCGCCTATTTATCCATTTGCTCATTTAAATATCACCTTGTTCCACTAGGGCAGACAGGTGGATGGATAGCCTTGCGTCTATTTTAAGGCACGCGCTCCCGATTCTAAGCATGCGCAGTGCAAATTCTCACTGCGCTTCCGCATGAGAAATACATGGAAGCACAGCTCTGAATCAGGTCCTATCTCCATCATGCTACGTATAGACATGGTTGGTAGTATCTGAAATATTGTGGATTATCATCCACAGGTTTGTATCCTGCTAGTACTTATTCCAATGGTGTAAATGAAATAAACTGCATATCGAAATGCATTATTCACTCAACACCATCTAGGTATATTTTTTAAGAAATATAATAAGGGGGTTTCAAGTTTACCATGCTTTTGACTTCATGGTCAGTTTTCCAATATATATTTAAAAAAACACAGCTGAGTGGTTCAGTAATGTGTTCTCTGATTTTCTTTTTAAATAATGGTACAGAATGTATGTTGATAATGCAAACCCTTCAATATAACAGCTTCCAGCAAAACCGTGGGAACTTATCACTAAGTATATCCCAGAGGCAGAGGACTATGTTCCTGGTAGAAGGGGTCGTGTTTGAGGGTCTGATAAAGTCTGACTATAATTTGAACTCCGGTATAGATTTGTAATTTCAATGGTGTATTAACAAAGTGGATGTACCTAATTAACTGGTGCCCCTTAATAAGAATCAAAACCACTAAAGCAAATTATCAGTGAATGTGCAGTTTAGTTGAGAACTGCGTAAGGCAAGGTCCTGCAATCCCTTGTGACAACCGGTGGATTACGTAGGCACTATCTACAGATTGTAGTATTGAGAAATCTCTTTCTCCTTGGTTAATGCCTATGAGTCATATTCCTGCAGCGCCTCTGTTGTCAGTGCTGTATATAATGTGCTGGGCTTTAGGTGAGAGGTTTGGAAAGTTGAGAGAGGGGATTGCTGACCTTGTGTGCAATAAATCACGTTCTGTGTCCTTCCTCTTGCCATAGGCTTTCCAGAGGTCTGACAAGTGAATGATTAAGATTTATGGATTCTGCAAGCAGACCTGAGAGATTGGTAGCTGTACTGAGTTTTTAATGAAAACTTTTAGTGACTGATGTACAGGGTTAAACTGGAAAATTAACTATTACCAACAAATAAAACAAATACTTAAATTGTGGGTTCACACATCCATAGTCACCCCTTAGATATGTCTGGCTACTATGACTGACATTCTGAATATGCCTGATTATTTATTGATTTTATTTATTATTATGTTTTTTTATTACCTTTAGAATTTATAAGAGATCCACGTTTGCTTCTTAGGTTGTCATACATGCCGTAATGCTGAAACATACATTTACATTTCCTGTGTGAGTAATATGATCCGGTGTTGAAGCGAGTTTCTCTGATATTGTGGAATTTACTATTGATACATGACTGTGTTCGTATGAATTTATACAGACGCAAAAATAGTAAGAAAATGAAAACCAAATGGAGGAGGGGAAGAAGGATAATCTGCTCACTACAGAATGTGTTCTCATTTTATATGTGTCCCTCTCGCCCATTTTAAAGTTTGTATTTATATTTTCTATTCTTTTATACACCCCTCCAGAAACATTTGCTTTTTATTATTCCAATACACACACATAACAGCTGATATTCCTGAGGAATTTCATTATGTGTAGTTTGGCTGATGCCAATACAAGAGCCAATTCTGAGTAACTGCACAAACTGGTGCAAAATGTGCACTTGGACAAACCATGTTGTAGTGTTGGGGTGCAAATAAATGATTGTTTTGGTTTGTTTGTTTATTTTGCATGAATGTTACTGTGCAAACAAATAATGGACTGCTTTATTTTTAAACTGTAAAGGCCCTATTTACTCAGGGTTGCTGACTTTTTAAGGCTTCCCTTCGGGAGATCCCAGAGGGAAGCCATTGATGCCTACAAGGGACAGAGCTTAATGATGCAATTTATGCAAATCGTGTCATTAATTGCATCATCAAGTCCCGCCCATCTCTAGTAACTCTAGGGATTACAATAGAGTTTATTGGGTCGGGACCTGCGGGACAGTCGGTAACCCTGGATTTACTAAGCTGCGGGTTTGGAAAAGTGGAAATGTTGCCCAAGCAACCAACCAGATTCTACCTCTCACTTTCATATTGCATACTAGAGAATGTCCGCTAGAATCTGGTTGCTATGGGCAACATCTCCACTTCTCTAAACCCGCAGCTTAGTAAATTTGGCCCTTAATTTGAGCTGCGCTACAAAAAACCTCTCCATTCATTCCGTTTGCACTCCTTAAATTTGCATTCTATTGCAGTTCAACATGGTTTTGTGCCATTATTCCCAACTCTGGGACTGCTTCAGACTTGTGCGTAATTTAGGACCAGATCGAGACTTCCTACAAGAGGGCGTTTTCCCATCACTTAGATCGGAAATCACCCCCTTATGGAAAGCTGTACATGTGCGGGTGCCACTTTTCCAGGACGGATCTGAATCTACAATCTTGTACCGCTTAAAATGCTGATGTATCACAGAGCGGGAGGGGGGAGGGATGCAAATAGTACGGAAAGGGCTGGCTGCCACCCTTACGTACCATCCAGCCTCCACACAGTCCTGATTTTACATAGGAGTTATATGGTGCAAATCCTTACGGGTGAGAGGAGCGGCCTCCCCTCGTCTGTACAGATTTCCGGAGGCAACGGGGATCCGGCATTGGCCGTAGCTCCGAGCACAACGGCAGCGGAAGTCTCAATCTGGTCCTTAATTAGAAAAATTCACCCAGCTTTCACTGCATCGTTAATGAGCAACGTCCTTACTCTTTCTTACATCCAGGCACAAGTACATCTTTAGCAGTTGCAATTAGGTTTTTCTGCAGCAGCTATGTGTCGGTTGTTAGTTAAACAAACACCTACAACCTACAGTATTCTGCACTTCACCCAATGCCAGAATGCTTCTCACCGACCCTTGCAAAGCACCACGTAACCTGGTGAATGCTTGGCACTGAGGCAGCCTAATAATGTTTTACATTTGGACAGGTTTGGCTAGTTAGTCTGTCTTATTTGTATTAATAAAAAGGTTGGCTGAACACAGAGACAGGTGAAATGTTTTAAATATATCAAACTGAAGCAAAGCTAAAGCTTACTAGAAATGCTCTGGTACGATTATTTGGTCTTTTGACCTGCTTAATTTATATCGGAGCTAGTGTCTAATATTTAAAATTGAGCCAATCGGCTAACTAAAATGCTCTCCTTTCTGCTAGGGCCTCCCTCTTCTACTAGGATCATCAGTCCCAGAAGGAGAGGTGTATGGCACCAATAACAGGACCTTTCCCTGGCAGGAAATCATCCCATATATTTGGCTACCTCCTGCTGGGAGCGATAATCATTCCAGTATATGGCCAGCTTTACAGGCCTGAATAAATCTAGCCTCTGTATGAATTATATACGCATCTTATGCGCATGGTTTCCTTTCCTAACTTCACACCAGTCTCACTGACTGTAAAGTATAGTATTATTACTTTTATGGACTTTTATGTCACTAATACATTTATACAATATACCCAAAAGTATAATTTTGCAATAAGTTAATATACTCAATGAAAAACAGGATTCAATATTAACTTCAGAGCGATGTTCTTGCTTGTAAAGTTGGGTATGCATAAATATAAATTCTGCAGAGGGTCTGAGTACTGTAGTCCTAGGGCTAGATTTACTAAGCTCTATTTAGTAGAACTCACTCAAGTAAATTCCACCAAAAATCGCCAAAGTTTAGTGTATTTTAAACTCGCCGTAGAATAAATTGCTACGGTGAGTTTAAAAAGGCAAAGCATACAAATCGCTGGATTTACTATACAGAGATTTGGAAAATCTCTGTCAACGCCTTAATCACCGGCGAGATAATCAAGGTGGGTGTGAGCACCCTTTTCAATACTTAAAATGGCTGCCGCGGCGTGCACTTAACTCTTAGCATGCTGCGGCATATAGTACTATAAGGCACAGCATTCCCTTGTATTGCAGGGCATGCTGTACCTTATAGTACCATAAGCAGCAGCATGCCAAGTGTTAATTGTATGCTGCCGCAACCAGACTGTCCAGCCTTTAAATAAATTGTACACTATATGGCACCGTTAGTAATAAAATTAAACTACATGTCTCCCGGTCCTAATAAAATCACACTACATGGCCCCCATAATAATAATGTTAAACTAAATGTTCCTGTCCCCTGATCCTAATAAACATTAACTGCATGGCCCCCTTAATATCTAAATAAATGTTCCTGGCCCCCGGTCCTTAATAAAAAAAAATAAAGAACATGCCCCCCCGTTCCATAGTAAGTAAATATGGATGGCCCAGTTTGTAATCTAATAATATTGCTCGGCCCCGTCTTTTACAAATAATTTGACCTTATGTCCATAGTTAAAAAGTATTAAATAGTGCCTCATATTAAAATTAAAACTCAATAGTCCTGCATAACATATAATTCAATACTTCAGTCATATATTTTTTTTTTTTTAAATATTGATCCTATTCACTGTTCTGTAGTCTTAAATCTTGACAGGCGAGGATCGGGACTCCGGCTCCTCCTCTTCAGCTGGCAGGTGCACGTGATGACGTCCATCCTCTTCAGGGTCCCTCTGATGATTGACTTACTGGAGCCCTATTTATAAGCTCTGACGCGAGATCCCGTCCGAGGATCTCACGTCAGAGCTTATAAATAGATCCCTAGTAATGACATATGTCAGTCGCTGGAGACGCCCTTATGAGGAAGGAGCTCTTCGTGTGCCACAGCTTGGAGAAGAGGAGAAGCCGGAGTCCTGGTCGTCACCTGGCAACATAGAAGACATCTAAAATGTGAATAAGAAAATTGGCCTGGATTCACAACACTGTACGTGTTGCACATACGGTCCTAAAATACCGATAGTAGCTACCACGCATACGTAGCAACTATTTTACGTAATCTACGTATCGTTTTGTTACCTAGATTGTGTATATGTGGACTTTAAAGACCGCATATACGCAATCTACGTAACAAAGCAATACTTATATTATGTAAAATAGTTACTATGCATGCGTAGCAGCTACTATCGGTATTTTAAGACCGTATGCGCAACATGTATGGTGCTGTGAATCCAGGCCATTATTTATGTTTTTTTTAATTGGAAAGGATCGGGCCACATATATTATTTATATCTTAGGATCGGGCCACATATATTATTTATATCTTAGGCTCAGACCACATATTTATATACACTGCTCAAAAAAATAAAGGGAACACTAAAATAACACATCCTAGATCTGAATGAATGAAATATTCTTATTAAATACTTTGTTCTTTACATAGTTGAATGTGCTGACAACAAAATCACACAAAAATTATCTTATCAAATCAAATTTATTAACCCATGGAGGTCTGGATTTGGAGTCACCCTACACTGCTCAAAAAAATAAAGGGAACACTAAAATAACACATCCTAGATCTGAATGAATGAAATATTCTTATTAAATACTTTGTTCTTTACATAGTTGAATGTGCTGACAACAAAATCACACAAAAATTATCAATGGAAATCAAATTTATTAACCCATGGAGGTCTGGATTTGGAGTCACCCTCAAAATTAAAGTGGTTCTGCAGGTGGTGACCACAGACCACTTCTCAGTTCCTATGCTTTCTGGCTGATGTTTTGGTCACTTTTGAATGCTGGCGGTGCTTTCACTCTAGTGGTAGCATGAGACGGAGTCTACAACCCACACAAGTGGCTCAAGTAGTGCAGCTCATCCAGGATGGCACATCAATGCGAGCTGTGGAAAGAAGGTTTGCTGTGTCTGTCAGCGTAGTGTCCAGCGTAGTGTGGCTCATGCTACCACTAGAGTGAAAGCACCACCAGCATTCAAAAGTGACCAAAACACCAGCCAGAAAGCAAAGGAACTGAGAAGTGGTTTGTGGTCACCACCTGCAGAACCACTTTAATTTTGAGGGTGACTCCAAATAAATTTGATTTCCATTGATAATTTTTGTGTGATTTTGTTGTCAGCACATTCAACTATGTAAAGAACAAAGTATTTAATAAGAATATTTCATTCATTCAGATCTAGGATGTTATTTTAGTGTTCCCTTTATTTTTTTGAGCAATGTATTAGGATCAGACCACATATATTATTTATATATTAGGATCGGACCACATATATTATGTATATCTTAGGATCGGGCCACATATATTATGTATATGTTAGGATCGGGCCACATATATTATTTATATCTTAGGATCGGACAACATTTATTATTCATTTATTAGGATCAGGGCCATGCATTATTCATTTATTAGGATCAGGGCCATGTAAATGTATATTGCTTGTATCAAGGACTTGTAAATGTATCTTTCTTGTAAGGTGGGCCATTCTGTATGCTGCAGCATGCACTTAACCCTTGGCTTGCTGCCGCATATGGTACTATAAGGCAGAGCATGCCCTGCAATATAAGGGCATGCTGTGCCTTATAGTAATATATGCTGCAGCATGCTAAGGGTTAAGTGCATGCTGCAGCATACAGAATGTAAAAAATTGCAGAATGGCCACGTTGTGTGGCGATTTTTAAAGGGTAAATTCACCCGATTAAAGGATTAATCACATCGAATTAAACTTTTAAAAATCGCCACACAACGTGAGAGGGGGAACTTGCCCCTTAGTAAATCTGGTCTCTAATGGTGTTTGTTGGATTGCATTGTTGTTGTGTGTTTGAATTAACCAGATCTTGGCATGCATTTTTTCTGCTCCTCTTTAGTTACTTTGTTGACCATGTTTGACATTGTGCTATATTTTATTTCTTTGTTTATTGTGGTTATTGTAAAAAACATTTAATGACATTTTCAAACTGCATTTAGTGTAATATCATTGTATGTGTGCTTAGGCTCACAACAAGATCTTGTTTCCAAGTCCCATCTCTCTATGCGTCTCTGAAAATACGTTATAAAGCTTCTAGTGTTGCAAAACATTTCTCTGGCCTGTGACATCACTGATAGTGTATTTTTCTCTTTAATTCTCTGAGTCAGATTGACTCAAAGTTCCTGTAATGATTTTCATTTCTTGAGCTTACTAATTCTGACAACATTTCAATAATTAACTGCACTTGCAATATAGAAAATATTCAGCTCTCATCCTAAACAGTTATAGAATAAAAATATTTTATTTATTAGAAGAGCAAACGCATGAAATGTCATGTAGAGGAAATGTGAGTAAACATGACTTTGCCAAAAGGGAGGTTAATAAGTTGAATAGCGTCCGTTTCACTGTGCCATTCTCCAGCTCAGACACGCCTTGGCATCTGGGAGGGCGCCCCGGAAATTGTAGGCTTTGTGCTTAGGAAATTACTGTAAGGTTTGGGCTCCCACAAAGTGATTTCATACCTGTATTGCTCCTTGAATGGGGTGGTCGCATCTGATACATTGATACACATTTCACACCAAAATCCCGGGGATAATTATCACGGGTTTTAAGTTTTGAATCTGTTCACACAGCGCCTTTATCCCGGGTCAGTCCCTGGACCATGGGTTGAATAACCTTGGAACACCCTTTCGCACTGTAGTTTATCTGGGTCCAGCCTGAGATTAACCCTGGTGGTGGCTCACGACCTGGATTTACCCATTCACAACGACAACCGAGCAATGTTATTTCTGGGTCCATGTCTTGGTGTGAAAGGGGTATGAGTTTATTGCAGGATAAATGGGTGGATAACTGCCGGATTATACTTGATCACATATGATTGGCTGTACAAGAGAGGCCACGGTGTGCCTGTGTTTCCAACAGATCCACTACTATATCCTCCACTGTGTCTGTCACACATCCCTGGGTAAAAAGATACTGATTTCTTTCCATCTATTGCTCGTTTACAGTTAGTGGGAGGATATTAATACTTATGTTTGAACCACTGCAAATGAATTGCCGCTATTTGACCCATTGTCGGTATTTGAAGTGTCTTTGGAGGAACTGTTCGACACTGAATGTGTTTAACCTATTTACACTGGTCAAGGTACTTATAGCTAGGTCCCGGATGGCACCGGATTCTCCAGCTGTGCCTCAGTGGGTGGCTTTTTTAAATGCTATGGTGCATCATTAAAGATATGTATATACCCAAAGGAAAGCCCTGCATACAATTTATAAAGGCTCGGTGGTGTGATTTCCTCTATAGTCTGATTCTAGAGGAGCCAACATAATCCTTAAAGCCTAAACCTAAGGCATTTCCCTGTGGTCTAGACTGGTGAGCTTTCAAATAGTGTATGGTAATAAAGTTACTGTGAGGACAGTTGGCCTTGGTGTGAGATACAGCTAAGGGAATGCCTGCCTGCGTCTCCGTTTGGTATTGATAATGCACAATGTGACGTATGAGTGATCTATCATCTCCATATCTGTGATATTTGTTGATCAGGTGCTGGTATCATATAACAGGGGAGCCCCAAATATTGGACAACTATGTTTTCTTGTTCTTTATTTATCAGGGTGTGGGGGAGGGGTTAATTTGTCATGTGACTTATGCTTGGGCTGCATATACTTGGCCTTCCAATGTCTGGTCTTATGGTGCGTATGATAATCTTCATGTGTTCGTGTCTTACAAGCTCCATATATATGTAGTTATCTTAATAGCAGCAAGTTAAGTTGAACAATATGGATCAGATACAAATAGTACTTATATGAAACATACCACCCCTGATACCTCAGAATATGGCCATCTCCACCTTCAGAAACACTACCGAAAAATTCTTTCAGTTTAGGAATGTTCCTCCTGCGACACTCTTCTTGTTCACTTCAGTTATTTCATCTCCAATAATTCTAAGATGAAGGACCTTGAAGGTGTTACTCAATCCAAAATAATTACGCAGATTTAACCAAGTCGTCCCTGTCACCTCCAAGTAATGGTAAATGGCTATTCCCTCACTGATGATCCAGTAACTATAGACATTGTACACAGCTCATCTCTCTGCGGGGTGCACGGTTGCACACAAGTCAGTATTGCTATGTCACAACACTATGACCTTATCTGTGTGTAGTGTTTATGTTTTCCATATACTTGTGTAGCGTTCCATCCTCACTACAGTAATAAAAGGTCACAGGTGCGAGTGTTGAGAGATTAGAGTGTTAGCTCCATTGCTGCAGAGACTCACATGTCATCCAAATATTCTTTATACAGCAGTGTACTGATACATATTGTGCTCTTATATATAAGTAAAGGAAGACCATATATTACTGATATATATTGTGTTCTTATATAAAAGTGAAGGAAGAGGATATATTACTGAGACATATTGTGCTCTTATATATAAGTGAGGGAAGACCATATAACACTGATACATATTGTGCTTATATATATGAGTGAAGGAAGACCATATATTACCGATCTTCAGTCTGCTCCTGGCGCTTCATCCATTTGTCTCAATATGAATATGACAAACGCGTCCTCCAGAGTTGTAATCGAACGTCACAGAGTAGACCGTGTTTACGCAATCTACATACAGAAATGGCACGTAGACAGCGTAAATAAGTTATTGCATGCGTAGTAGCTCAATTCTTAAAACAACGTATGTAAGACGAAAACTACGTAACTGTGAATCCGGACCATTGTGCTGAGGAATCTTATAAGGACTCTTTCTTCTGTAGCCGTCCTAACTTTAACAGTGAGAGTCCCTATAATGATTGAATGTTAGATCACACAGTGCATCGCAGATTGCTGCATATGGGCCTGTATAACCACAAGCAGGTCATAGTGTCCATTCTGACCCGTTCATCTACCTAAAGATTGTTACAGACCAAGTACTACCCCTTTCAGCTGTATAATGCAATCTGATTGAGTTTTCAGTGTATAGGAGTTTGGATGTTGACTTGGCCTCCGAACTTCCCAGATCTCAGTCTGAACGGTTATCTGTGGGGTGTGGAAACGACCCCGAGCCATGAAGCCACTGTGTGTAAGAGATATGCATATGATTTTTGTACGGAACGCAGCATTAGACGGCTATTGTGGAAGAATAGGTACTGCGCATGCCCGTGGTCTGGCCTGTAGTTAGTAAATGGCAGTAAAATGAGTATTTGTGGCCAGTGGTACCATAAATAAAGGAAGGCAAAGGCAGAGATAGCATAAAACAGACAGCACATCTAGTGCATCATAGACGTTATCATATGGTAGTCTTTGTGTCTCTATCTGGCTGGCTGTGGGGGATTTTCAGCTTGCAGTGTCTGTGAGGGTACGGGATGTTGAGCAGGGGTATCCCTAGTTTGTGGCCCTTGGTAATTTCCGCTTGTATTCACCACTGCTCTTAAGTCCTAGTCGCCATTCTCAGTACTGGGATGTTTCA
>WWET01002359.1:80865-102032 GCA_011038615.1 Limnodynastes dumerilii
TTGAGTTATAACATGGGAAACACTGTTGTTTATATTTTCCACGGTTTAGATATATATATATATATATATATATACACACACACACAAAAATGTTTGTTATTTTAAATTATTGATATTTTTGGTATACTACAGCTATAATAACGGAACCTTGCAAGTTATTGAGCTACATGCCTGACCTCTTCTGCATAAAAAAAGATACATTCAAAGGAAAATGTCCTGATTTGTTTTGACCAAACAGAAATCTGGATGGTCTGACGTGGTGCAGCGGCCTAACTGTTTATGGGGTGTAGCGATGTGTAGGGGGCTCCAAGGCAGTTATCTCACCTGTCCCATGGTAGTTACAGTGCCCTTTTCTCTGTTCTTCTCACAGACTTATTGGTATTGATCCATTTGATAATTGAAAATCATCATTATTTCTGTACCGCCATATTGTTATCATTTTCAATAAAACTTTATTGATGTTAAAAATGATCAGTAAAGGAAACACTGTAATGACTTAATAATCTATAATATACATCTTGAAAAATTAGAATTAAATACTCTAGACATCTATAATGTTTGTTATGATACAGTCTTCCCAAGTCCTATGAGTGATCTTTTGTTCCTATATTGTACATCGCAATATTTCATGTTTTATGAGATGGAGCCCAATAATTATCTGTCATCTTTAGCCAAGCCCTCTTTATCCTATGAGATAAGAGAAACCAGTATCTTGCCTGTAGTTACTGGGAGGGAACTATTGACATCAGTTCTGGAAAGTGACAGGATTCTATGGGTGGAGGCCACAACATGATTCAGTCAAGCGTATAATTAAAAACATTGTTGGAATTAGCTGTGGTGATTCACTTGACAAACTTGCCTCCCTGATATAATTTTTACAGGGGAGGGCACTATATCCAGCTGTTTGCAGCTGGCAGCTGAATGGTTTAAAATTACATGATAAACACTATTACTAATTACCAGTGGGAAAGCCAGTTGTATCACAAATGTGTGAATACATTCATAAACAATTACTGTAACAGGGCATTAGGGCATTACCACCAAATAGCATAACAAATGGTGTAATCCTTCTCAGAATAATTAGTAAATAAGCAATAATTCTATATACTATTTGCCAATTCTACTGTAGTGCATAGCTGATTTCAAATTCACAACAGTAGTTTCTACTCCTTAAACCCCATTGTAACATCTGTTTTATACATTTAAAGCAGATAATGCCTGCAGCTAATTAGCCTTTTCCCTTATGGCTGTAAACTGGGACTTTTTGACAGGGTTTTCCTCAATATAAATAAATGAGCTAAAGTGTTAAGTAGAACAGGAGTGAATAGATGCCATGCATTCCAGTTGCAGAGTGGTAAGAGCCTTCTTGGTACATGCTGTCTTGATTTTATGTGGTTTGCTGTTTAGAAAATCTGTCTTGGGCAGATTACTTTGCAGTAGTCAGGTGATGACTGCCGTCAATTTTCAGCAGTCTGCTTTCTGAAGGTTGGCTCCCACTACATCATAATTTTTGAACAGTGTCACTAATGAAAAGTAAGTGTTCTTAACCTTAACCATCCCCTTCCTGCAACCTAACTCTAACCTTAACCCTCCTCTCTCCACAGCCTAACCCTCCTCTTACCGCAGCCTAACCCTTACCCTAACCTTAACTTTCTGCTACCTAATCCACCCCTCTCCGTAGCCTAACCTGGTACGCCATTTAATTTTTACACTGCTCAGTGGTGTCATGACTGTTCCTTATTGTTGGCAGTGTGAGAACTGCTGGTTTGGGATTGGTCAGCAAAGCCTGTAATTGGTTGGTGTCTCTTACAATCGCTGCTGGTTTTAGCATTTGGCTAGCCACATGTGCCTGATTTTCTGTTTTTGCTTTTGATTCTTTAGTGTCTCTTTGTCCACTCCCTGTTGTTCTCCTACCTTGTTCTCCCTGTGTGACTTCCTTGCCTCTTGAGTACCTTGTGCGAGTGCGTTCATTCTGCTGACACTGTCGGCTCAGCGTTTGCGCTTCCTGCGTTCACAGGCCGCCTTGCAGTTCATTTGTGATATCCACTTTGTATTTACCATCCTTTTCTACTTGTGTCTATTTCATCGGATGCTGAGCTTCTTTCTTGCTCTTTCTTTCTTGCTTTCTTGCTTGCTCTTTCTTTCTTGCTCTTTCTTGCTCCTTCCTTCCTTCCCTCCCCATCTTACCTGGTCATGTATTCCTATTGTGCTGTGTTAGGACATGGTTTTCTGTAGGGTGTTGCACTGGGCAGCGGTTTAATGACTTCTTCTCTGAATCTTCTCTTCTCTCGTGTACCAGGGAGAGGCCACCACTGATGGCCATGACCTGCTAGGTGTCTGCAGACCTGTCTGAATCCACCACTTGGGGTGAACTTTATATGAACACTAGACTCTGTTAACCTCTGAGTCTCTGTTTGTGGCTATCCTTAACACTTCTGAGAGAAGGTGAGAAGTTTAAGAGGCTGGCCCTAGTGTTTCAGATTTGGAAAACAGGGATGTCCCATTGTGACAAACCTACTGCCACTTTTTCCTTGTGGTACTGTGTCCCAACACCAGAGAGCAGCTGCACATATTGAAGGACTGTCACCATTGATGTCATTTTATGTCATTTTATGGGTCTGACCATTATTATCAGATTACAGAATATGAAGTCTCAGTGATGTCATCGGTTTATCTTGTACATTGGGTAACGCTCATAATTGCTGTGTACATTAACAATGCACAATTTAAATTAACAGTGTGATGATGCCTAGTGTATATTTAAAGACTGCAATGTTTATGTAGCAACTTTGGGATATGGCTATTGTCACATGAACAGGTTGTGAATCTACATACGATAGCTGTAGATTCACTATCAGAGATGCCAATCATTTAGGATATGTTTGTATTCACCAGAGCTTAGCACTGAACTAACCAGGGTTCAATTTTCTTTAATTTAAAATAAAAAAAATGAACTGGTCCTGGATGAATTCAATAGATATGTCAGTGGCACATTCATGAAGAGACAAATATTTTCCAGATGAAATGGGTCTGCTGGAGATGCCTGTGTTTTGTCACTTGTGTAGCACTCCTAGGTTTTTAACTTTTTGTTTATAGTAATTGTCAGCATGGGACAAGTTTGACAAAAGTATGTACTGCATCTGGCTAATAACTGAACCGTGCCATATATAACAATAATGTCACCTAAATCCTCTTCTTAAAACATGTTAACACAATTTCTGATGACTTTCAAAGGATACATCATTGAAACCGTTTTAATAATTTTATTGTAATCCTTGTTTTTGTCATATGCCTTACCAAAATAGCCATAGAATAGTGCATATCATTAATATTTGGAGGTTTTTCTTTCTATTATATGTGTTTTTATTATTATAACATTAATAGTTGTGCCTTTTTTTATAATATAAAGCTTATTCTCGTATGTAGCTATAAGAAGGGGCAGGGTAAAGGGGGATAACCACACAGACTTGAGAGTAAGCAAAAATTAACCCAAATATATATATAGGGTGGGTGCTACTAATAATGGTTCAAGAGTAATTATAAGAGGAATTAAAGAATGAAGCGAACCACCTTGGACGAGCACACCAAAGAAATCACATAATATAATTCATCTATCCAAGATGATACCAACAAACATTCTATAGCATTAAGGTTTTTATTAAAGCTTAACCTTAATTCAAATATTAAAATTATTATATGTTAAACACCCCTTACCCCTGACACGCATTTTGCCAAGTGTGACTTTCTCAAGTGGATAGCATGTTGGGCTACGGTGGCAAGAGTTTATAAAGAGGATAGACTGTCAGGTCTGCCTAATTTTTATTGACAGTCTGTTAGAGGCCGCAGCGTCACTCCAGCGCCACCTCGTAGTCGCCCGCGCACCTACTGTAGTATTGTGTACCTGGATACAGTGTATCTGCACTCCGCGAACTGTGAGATTGTGTACCGTAACACAGTCCAGCCTCTTTAAAAACTCCAGCCACCGTAGCCCAACATGCTATCCCCTTGAGATAGCAGCACTTGGCGAAACGCACGACGGTGCTAAGGGGTGAACCATCAGATTTTAAATATTTTCACTGATTGTTTCATTTACTGTTGACTTTCTACATGTATATTGTGTCTCTTCTTTTATGATACATATATGTCTTATTATGCATCGGGGCACTTTATATTCTTTTGTGTGCACTAGATGTAGATGACTATAGGGACAGATAAACCTCTGTATTATGGGTGAAGTTCTGCTGTGAGGTGGCAGGCACTTTTTCTACCATCAAGATATAATAACTTTTAAAGACTAAAGAGATTCTTCTTGTGCAACTGTAATATCAGTCCTATTATCAATCTCTGATTATGTGCAGTTCTGATGATATTGCTCTTTTATCTGCTTTTCAACTTTAGATCACTTGAATCATTATTATCAATCACTATAATTGTGAGCAATACAAATGTGATGATACACAATTATTGTGTTTTGTTGTCCTTCACCTACTAATAGTCCCGCACTTTCTAATCGTATTTTTGATTGATTTATTCATGTCAAAAAAAATATATATATTTTAAATCCTAGCAGCATTTCAGTGTTTGCAATAGATTTTTAACATATAACAAATTTAATATATGAATTAAACTTTAAAGTTTAAATAAAAACCTTAATGCTATAGAATGTTTGATAGTATAATTCATCTATCCAAGATGATACAATGTGATTTCTTTGGGGTGTACTTCCAAGGTGGTTAATTTTATTCTCCGATATACACTGCAGAACAATTGTCAATTTATACATTAGCAAACGTTGTTACAATGCCTATATCTGATGTTTTTGGACCTCTATGGGTCACAGTTGGTACCATTAGCTCGCATTCAGAACTCCATTTTCTGTGCCCGTACGTCTATAACTAAGCGATTGAAGTTACTGGGCATGCGTAGTCATTTTTGTACGCTATTTACGTAGCGTTTAGCTATGTAGATTGCGTATACGCAGTTTTAAAGACCGCGTGTACGCAATCTATGTAACAAAACGTTACGAAAATTGCGTACAAAAATGACTACGCATGCCCAGTAACTTCAATCGCTTAGTTATAGACGTACGGGCACAGAAAACGAAGATCTGGATACGGGCCCTTGTGTCTTCTCTGCACATGATAACAAATTAATAAACAAGGACCAGGAGATTTAAATATTCATAAGATCACAGCAAAAGAGAGAATGTTGCTGTGGTCATCGACAAGTTAAGTACTGATCTTTGAGTAGGTAAGTGTAGGAGTTAAAACGTAAACCCCACTGAAGAAGAGCCAATGCTGTGCCCTATTGGAAAAAGGGAATAATACAATTTTACAAGGGCATAGTGTGGAAATTTCTAAAGCCAACATGGAGGAGTAATGTAAGGTGTCTTCTATGTGTAATGTTATGTCAGCCCTGGAGATCTCATTGGATAAATCCTAAATCCACTGGCAACATGCTGTTTACTCTGCATGCAATTTTTTTTTTATTAATATTAATTAGCACCCGCACAACACAACATGGCTTTGCACACAAAAGTTCTCTTCTTGCAGTCCTTTTAGTGCAAAGCAAGAATGTGCAACAAAAAAGGCCATTAATTTGGATATTTTTGACTTCTGAATCCTTGACATTGCTTTTGTCCCACTGATTTTGATTAGATTAGAACAGATGTTGAGTCATAGCTCTGATCATGTTGAGGGATTGTGGGTCTGGGGTTGGACTAAGGATAATTTGCATTCATTAAGTAAATAATTGATTTGGGAGCGTGCTCTGATAACATATGGATGTCTATTGAAAGATATTTTATGTCTATTAAAAAAAAAAATTATTATTTAAACGTAAAATGAAAATTACATGTAGGAAATGTGACCCTACATAGATTTTATATTTTGTTTAGCACATATTGCACTTACATTTATTTAGGCTGTGTACAGAGAATAAAGGGAATTTTAAATTCAGGCCTTCAGATAGCCACCTAAGAACAGGTTAAATTAACTCTTGTATAAAGTATTCATATTTGCTTTACATATCTAAAGCACTTCTAACAGACTGCATGTCCTTTGAGCATTTAACCAGTCAAGAGCCTAATTCCAGGATATACAGCTGTCCGTTGTACAGCTGTTACCCCTCTTCTGCTTTTAAAGTGTGTTGTGAAAGCTGATGATTACCAGATGGGATTGGCTATTGTAAATGGGCTAGATTCAGAACTAGATGGTGATTGCTAGCTACTGCGCATGCAAAGTAACTATGTACGTAATCTACGTATCGTTTCGGTACGTAGATTGCGTATATGCGGTCTTTAATACCACGGTAGCTAGAAATCACCATTGTAGTTCTGGATCCGGCCCAATGTCACATGACCCAAACCAAGCTGTACAAAACACGGAATAAATATATTCTATGAAATATATTTTATGTAATCTTTACCTCCTATTTCTTTTTCTTTTTCCTTTGCTTCCAGTGGGAGTATAGTTTGTGTAAGAAGAAACAACTTTTTATTGCAAATGTGCATTTTTTGCTGTATGTTTGTCCTCAAATCTGCAGTGATTATAAATCAGGAAACATTCAGTGGTGTAATTTACCTAGTAAGCACTTCAGAAAATGACTGTTATAGCTAAAGAGAAACTTGGGTGCTAAATATGTCAATTAGATAAGTGAGAGGATGTGCATGATTATACATAAGAGTTTAAGATGACCAGATGTAGACTGTGTTTGTGACTATGCTCTGGATATTAAAATTGGTTATTCTGCAAGATGCCATCATTTCTAAGTATATTTCTTATTGAAAAGGAAGAAATCCCACATATATAAGGACTGATAAAGAGATACAAGTAACAGCACATAAAGGGGGACACCTGCTCTTGGATGGGTGCGGGTCCCCGCAAAGAACGGGCCTATTTCGATAGATGCATAGCAATCGATCCCCGGAGCACTGAACACGGTGCTAACCCTGAACAGCCTAACCCTTAGCCTAATTCTAACCCTAACCCTCCCTTCTCCCTAGCCTGACCCTAATACTCAGGTCGTAGGTCTGTGAAAATGAATGGGCGGGTATACCGACCGGCATACTCACCCATTCATAAAAATATTTCTAAAATGGCCCCTTATTTGAGATAGAGACAGCCAAAATGTAACTTTCGGCTGTCTCTATTTCGCAAAGCCAAAGGCCATCGGACCGGAGACTGCAACCATTCCTGGTCAGAGCATATTGCGTGTAAGGGTGCAACGTATTAGCTTTCAGCCACAGTTTTTCTGGGCACTGAGCAGACTTTGCGGTGCCATGTGAAGAAATCTGCATTTATAGTTCTGTAGGTGATTGGGTTGGACACACTGTGACCCATACAATCTGCTTGGTCGGGTGATCGGATTTTCCAAATTAAATACAATAATGTTTTCATTAGATAGAATGCAAAACGCATTACACCCATAAGTTTCAGCAAAAAATGTTCTTAGAACAAATTGGCTGATTATTAATTAACATATAGGGCTGGATCCAGAACTGTACTTTAATTCCTTATGTTAATTTGAGATCCAGAGTTCTTTACATGCGTGTCAAGTGAAGACCCCTCCGATTGAAGTCCCTGGTTCAAGTTCCTATTTCCGAAATAGGGAAATCCGAAAGTTTTTTTCGGATGGCCCTATTTTGAATACTTCCCAGTTTTTTCAGAATGGGTGAGGTATGGATACTTCACCCATTCTCATTTGGAAATTCCGCCACAGCTGATATCCCTCTGCCACCACTCTGCTATCGTACCGAGGGAAAGGTGAGTAAACTCTCCATCCGGGTAGGGAGGGTTAGGGTCAGGCTGCAGGAGATGGAGGGTTTGGGTCAAGCTACAGGGAAGGGACAATTAGGGTCAGGCTGCGAGAGATGATGGGTTAGGGTCAGGCTACCAGGAAAGGAGGGTTAGGGTAGTGAGAGGGGAAGGTTTGGGTTTTTTTTACTTGCTTTTCGGAGCAACGAAAGCTCCAAAACTGTGGATTGATTGCTATGCCTCCTCGATTGCTATGCCTCCTCAAGTTCCAAACTAGCTGGGAGGGAACGGCTCTATCGAAATAGGGTCCTTCTAAGCGAGGACCCACACCCGTTCCCCTCACACAATGGGAATTCTGGATCATAGGTATGGTGGATCATACCTTTGGAACGGCCTTACTGTACGATTACCGTTCTGCATATGGTGAGGGGATCCACTTGCTGTGCGGAGCCCGAATTTATTTATTTATTAACAGGTTTTTATATAGCACTATCAGATTATGTAGCACTTTACAAATCAGTCCCTGTCTCATTGGAGCCACATACTAAGGTCCCTAACACATACATACACACACAAACATACATTAGGGTTAATTTATTCAACAGCCAATTAACCTACCTGCATGTTCTTGGAGTGTGGGAGGAAACCGGAGCACCCGGAGGAAACCCACGCAGAAACGGGGAGAACATACGAATTCCACACAGATAAGACCTAGTCTGGGAATCAAACTCATGACCTATGAGACGCAGGTGCTACTTGCTGAGCCACCATGCTGTTATCTGATGCAGAATTCCTTTGTATTACACATATGTAGCGTACGTAAGTTTCCTATAGTTATTAATTGTGGATCCAGAGGTGTAGCTAGTTGCTATGGTGCCCGGAGCACGGGTATGTTGCAGCGCCCCAGTACTGTATATAGGGCGTGGCCAACATGGGGGGGTTGCATTTGAAGGGAGAAAAAGAGGAAATTCCTAAATTGGCGAGAGTCCATTGTATTGTATTAATCATAAATACAATACCTAAAGAAAGTGAGGTGCTATAGTTGAAATTGACTCAAAACAATGCGTGAACAGTTGTTTGTAATATTTATTGTACAGTTTTTTTAATTTTAGTTTTTTAAACAATCAAAACTTTACAAAAGTGTAACGAATTTATGCGCACAAAAATACGCTACGCGAATAAACGTACGGCAAATGTAGTTCTGGATCTACCCCAATAGGACTGCAGTCAACATCCCTAGATGAGGTCACAGAATGGAAAGCCTACCCCAGACTAGAAAAAAATTATTAAAATTGTAGTAAAAGAGCCAAGGAAAATTTCCAAAGAGATACAAGAAAAACTCCAAGGTGCAGGTACATCCGTCTGATTGCATCATCTACACTTTTTGAGCAACAGTGAGCTCCATGGTAGAATACCCAGAAGGACTCCACATATGAAAGACTATCATAAAGAAGCCAGACTGATACTAGCTAAAATGCATATTAACATGTCACAATGCTTCTGGGAGAATGTCCTATGGACGTCTGAGTCAGCATGTTCCAAGTCACATCAGCTTAATGTCTACTGACAAAAAATTAAACTTTCAAAGAAATTAACATTATACCTACTATAAAACACGGCAGATACTCATATATGTTTTGGGGCTGCCAAGGTAGCCCGAATTTATTTATTTATTAACAGGTTTTTATATAGCGCTATTAGATTATGTAGCACTTTACAAATCAGTCCCTGTCTCATTGGAGCCACATACATACACACACAAACATACATTAGGGTTAATTTATTCAGCAGCCAATTAACCTGCCTGCATGTTCTTGGAGTGTGGGAGGAAACCAGAGCACCCAGAGGAAACCCACGCAGAAACGGGGAGAACATACGAATTCCACACAGATAAGACCTAGTCCGGGAATCAAACTCATGACCTATGAGACACAGGTGCTACTTGCTGAGCTACTATGCTGTTATCCGATGCAGGATTCCTTTGTATTACACAAATGTAGCATAAGTAAGTTTCCTATAGTTATTAATTGTGGATCCAGTTCATAGTGAGCACCTGTTTAATTGATGGATTGGATTCAACACATTAACTAAAATATTCCTGAAAAGGAAAAACCCAAAAGTAGAACACAGTCCACATTGATAGTTTACTTGCTTACACTTAAAAAAAAAAAAAAAAAAAAAAAAAACCCCCAAAAAAAAAAAAAAAATTTTTTTTTTCCCAAAAACTAAATATAACTTTATTTATCCATCATCAAAAGCTCATTTGATACATACATAAACAAACCTTTAGGCCTTAGAAAAGTGTGCTAACATTGTCCTTTTTGTTTCGTGCATGTCAGTGCTCAGTAGAGCTCAGGGAAGGTGGGGATAGGGTTGCTATGGCTGCTGAGTGTAGGCATGATGGGTTATCAAAATCATTGCTGATGGGGGGTAAAAAATATAATGTTATTTATATTATAGTAACAATACTATTAAAGGCTCCTGAGCCTTTAACGTGCGCAAGCTGACATGAAGTTGGCATGGAAGTTTGTGCCCTTTATTATGTTGCGGAGTCCTGTAAGAAGACTTTTAGCAGTTGTTTGGAATTACTCTGGACAACATCTTTTAAAGTATACAATCCTGACTTTAATCTTTGATCACAATATTTGTATACCTAACTTCTGACAGCATTATCAGTCATCCCCAGACCAAAAAAAAAATGTAAATACTGCTAGAATATAAGATTTGTATTTATGTGACATACAGTCATGTAATCCAGAACATTTTTTATACTATATATTATCATACATTTATCTTACAATACATTTTTAAGTAATCTTCTGTCTGATGCTCTATTTCTCATGGTTATATTTATTTTTATTTCCTTTCTACCCAGTGTGTCTTAGTGACGTCTTTCTGGCTTTTACTGTTAATTTGTGTGAGTGACATCATTATTGTTGCTTGCGAAAGGCTTTGACAGATGTGATAGGCCAAAAATATACAGTGACTAACGGAATCCTCTTTATCCCACCACCTACTTCCCCCAGTAATGACAGTCTTTTGCAGAACACAGAGGAGGGAAGACTGTTAGAAAAAGATCAACATGCAAATGTTAAGCGATAGGACTTGGATTTTCTCTTTCTGTGAAATATAATTAACACTTAAACACTAACTTAATAAAAACCTGACCCTAATTTCTGATTTTTCCATGGGGACCAATTTATATCATAAATAATGCTATGGATCACAGCATCGATAGGCAGAGGGGCCTGAATTTTGGCAATCTCCCAGACAATCCAAGGGGCAGATTTACTAAGCTGTGGGTTTGGAAAAGTGGAGATGTTGCCCATAACAACCAATCAGATATTAGCTGACATTCTCTAGTGTGTAAAAAGAAAGTGAGAGCTTGAATCTGATTTGTTGCTATAGGCGACATCTCCACTTTTCCAAAGACGCAGCTTAGTAAATCTGGCCCCAAGAGAGAGAATAACTAAGATTAAGGTAAGATTAGTAGTTCATCTATACAAGGGGAATCCATTATGAATGCTTAGATATGTAGATATTGTGGACTCATGATTGCACATCCCGCTCCCATCTACTACTTGGGGATCATATTGTAAATGAATCGACTGTCAAGAAACGACCCAAAGAGATAGCTTATATAATGATGTACGATATCTACACTGGCTTCCTGTCCCTTTCAGAATTCTCTTCAAGCTCCTCATCACAACCTACAAGACTCTCTCCTCCTCTACCGCTCCCTACCTCTCCTCCCTTATCTCCATCCACACCCCCTCCCGTCCACTCCGCTCTGCTGGAGACCGTTGCCTGAACTCCAACCTTATAACTACTTCTCACTCCCGCATCCAAGACTTCTCCCGGGCCGCCCCTCTCCACTGGAACAACCTACCACTTCCTATCAGGCAATCCAACACCCTCCAATCCTTCAAACGCTCCCTTAAAACCCACTAATTTAGGCTAGCCTATCCTTCCTCCACCTAAGCTTACTTGCCCTTGCCATCTTCATCACTGTGTCTCCTGTCTGTTCACGCTCTCCATCGGAAAAACATATTTGCCCTCTCTCACTTAGCATGTTAGCTCTTATGAGCATGGTCCTCCTTCCTCCTGTCATCATCCCTCTACCCTGTCCTCATCACTTCCCACCTTTTTCTCTCTACTGTCTATCTCTCTCCTTATTCATCTGCTCCTACATACATATCCAGCATCTTTATTTTGCATATATATTGTTCTGCTATTTTTGTACTGTATTTTATTTTTGCATTGTACCTTTATTGTATTCCTTATTTTATGAGTTTATACCTTGTATTAATTATTGTATTGTATATGTAACTACTGGCTTTCCTATTGCCTCTGTACTGTGCTGCGGATACCATGTAGCGCCTTATATATAAATGATAATAAATATGAAAAAAATAAAAGAACCTGAGCTTGGCAATTGTAGAATGTAAAAAGACTGCTCTAGGTCTTAGTCACAATGGACTGTGATTTCTACACCTATTGAGCAGGATCCGTCTCAGCCATACACATCTCACCCGCTAAAGCACCCAGCTATCAGACTCTCCACTGCCAGTGACCTCTACCTCATTTCATAATTCTGGCATTCATTTGTTTGCTGCAGATAGCCCCTGAGCACAGTGCTGTGCCCACACGTAGGTAGTGTCTGGTCGCCTTTTCATCCACTCTTCCGACTATCTGCTCTTTTACAATCAGTGACTTTGAGCATGTTCCAATTTGATGACATCTTAACAATGCAATACCCTCTCATGTGTCTCGTGTATTGTTCTATATACTGTTATACCCTGCTATTGCTGCAGCTTACGGGGCTGTGCGTGATTAAATACAGATAGCGTTTGGTCTGAATCCATCGCTGACTTAGCTACCTGTCCTATATGAATTGCCTATTTATATTTCATACCATTATTTGTCTGTCCCTGTTCCATTTATTTTAATAATTATCGGTACCAATACTGTTTTCATTGTTTGTTTATATGTGAAATAAATTTGTATATAGATTTTTATCCTGCTGAGGTTGCCATTTCTTTGAAGACAGCTCTAGCGCACTTCTATATTATTTTTATATATACAATAGGATTTTAAATACTTGGGGAGGTATTTTCCTTTTTTCACAACTTGGTTGAATTATCCTAATTCAAGACTGCAACATCTAGTTTTTAATGCAGTGGCTATATAGCTAGAGCATCCTGTTTGTTTAACTAATCGTTGATTTTGATCTGGGGCAATCGATTTGGATAAACATGTATGGTTCAAATAAACATAACGTATGATTTCTGCCTGGTGTGGCTGACTTCTTGTTTGACCATGTTTGTAACCTGGAAAATTCTGTAATCTACTTGTTGTTGACTTTGTCATGTATAATATGCAGTGCCATCAATAAAAAAATATATAAAAACATGTATGGTTCAGGGTGCTATAAGGGGTTCAGGTTTAAATTGCACCAATTGCAGTAAATCTACACCAATAGAGTGATATTTTTTAACATAGTGTCTTCATCATTTTTATATTGGACATTTGAAAAAGCATTAAGTTCGGTTATATAGCTAACTTGACTTGTAATGTTGCCTTATTTTTTTTTTCTTTGATCTAGGAAAGACTAATAGACTGCGGTTTACAGGTCGTGGGTACAACCTGACAATATCTCAAGGTCATGAAGCCAAGTTGAACTGCAGTTTACTGGGCATAGAAGAGCCAGAAATCCAGTGGATGAAGGATGGCGTTCCATTGCAAAGTGCCGACCAGATGTACATTCCTGAGGATGAAGATCATTGGATCAGCTTCCTCAGGTGCTGTATCTGGTCCAGACTGGCTCTACAAATCATGGTCTATGTATTATTAATAGGCATAAGCTAAGTGTACCAACATTTCCTTATATAGACACTTGTTTAACCATACCAGGATAGGTATGCAGCCCTCCAAAATGGCATGCACATTGTGTTAGTAAATATTTCATAGACAAAGCTATATAACATGGTATTAGGAAATATTTCTTCTCCATGCAAGTCTCACTATGGATTATTAAAGACTTTTAAACTTGAGCTCAGAATTGACTAAACTTTTGTGCATCATATATTGATTCCTCATTTCGTAGAATTTTATCAGGCCTATAGACAGACTAAGAAAAAAACATGTAAAGTACAAGTAAAATAAAATATCTTTTAATCTGGTTTTGTATTTGGTTTTCAAGATTTTAATAAATGAACCTGTAATTGTTGTATTCCAACTTGCTGGACTTTTCAGTTTCCCAATAATTAGAGAATTCACAGTCTGGGAGATCAGATTCATTGAACAATCAGATCTGTGTTATATTTGTCAACATAAGAAGTCCACAAGTAATTCATGTAAAACTAGAAACCAGACTAGATAAGGCCATTGAGTGGTGGTCTAAGGAAAGGATTCAATGTAATAATACTGTATATGGAAAGGGATTTGCTAGAGACACTCTTAAGACACCAATAGTGTGCTTATATGAGCTTTCATATAATACAGTGGGCTAGCTATACTCACAAGATAATAATTTATACAACTGTATCTTCAGCTTGAAAAATGTGGAGCGCCCAGATGCTGGAAGATACTGGTGTGAGGCAGAGTACAATGGACTGAAGGCAATGTCGGATAGTATATGGATTGTGGTGGAAGGTAGGCAACAGTCTCCCATGGACTAATTATGTGCTTCTAAAATCATTGTATGAAATTAGCTTTTATTAAATGTTATATTTGTGTGTAAATAGTAGTTATTAAAAAAAAAAACAAGAAAATAAAGTTTAGGGGCCAGAATAACCAAGATACAAAGTGGAGATGTTGCCTATAGCAACCAATCAGATTCTGTCTCTCACTTTTTTCTTGCATACTCAAGAATGTCAGCTAGAATCTGATTGGTTGCTTTTGGCAACAGCTTCACTTTCCCTTTTCCATAGCTTAGTAAATCTGTCCCTAGGTTTCAATAACAATGTATATCACAGAAGGATAGTTAAGTTTGTTACATAGTTAGCTACAAACTGAAATGGGGTATATTGTAAAGAATCTTCAACCATAATCATTGATTCTAAAAATCTAAGCTGTTTCCTATGATTTTTGAACTAAGGATTTGGTGGGGGTGGGGGATTAAGGTAAGGCCTTGGAATCATCTGAAGTTAGCAGAGAAAGCATAGCATGCCTATTGGACTGGTCTAATAGAGAGTCAAGAAGAGAGGACTGTAATAGTGCCTTGCAGTCATAGCGGTCATTGCACCTCAAGTCATATGGGTGGATAGACCTGGTTACTCCAGAGGGTGTATCTGTCTGCTGCTCCATTAGAGTATGATAACAGCTGGAGAACTTGAATTATAACCATCTCATAGCCCACAGCCAACTCTTGGTTTAGAAGTAAGCTCATCCATATTCAGGCAATAATAAACTCTTTTGAGCCACTCCGGAATGGTTGGGTGAATTTCCATTGTAAAGGAAAGAGAGCTTTGGCTGCATTATTTAAGTGCCATATTAAGGAGAGTTTGTAAGTAACTGTGGAGTTGTCTAAAAAATGAAAGTGCTAAAATTGAGGTCTGGTTATAGAGTGGTTTTTTTTTGTTTGTTTGTTTGTTTGTTTTTTTCAGTGAGCAATTTAACGTTATCCCAGCAGGGTCTTATCTGGTGACAGGACCACCAGCTGTGTAAAGGGCTACCTAGTTCTGAGTTGCTTCGCCAGCACCGGTTAGGGTATGTCGGGAGAGGTCTGGGTAGCAGTACCATTGTAACGGGTTTATAAACAGTTTCTACAACAGAAATACTCAGAACTTATCATAGTGAGCTGAAAGATTTTAATCCAAGTGCTCTCTCCCATGGATTCGCCTAGATCTCTGTCCCAAGAGGCTTTATATCCAGGGAGCTAAGGAAGCAGGTGCTAAAAGGACTAGCCTGTATATGTTGGAGATGGTGCGTTTGGGCTGATATTGGGTTGTGCAGAGGCGCTCAAAAGGAGCTAAGGGTTAGGGAAGTTAGAGACACCCGCAAAATGTGTTATTTATTAAACTATCCCATATACATAATACATGCTATAATTTAACATCATCATAATCATCATACATTTCACCTCTTACAGGGTAACATTGGTCCATCCTTTTTTTTTTTTGCTTGATCCAGACTTAAGTAAGTGCTTGAAATTACTTACTTCTGGGCTAAACCATGTTGATTTCAGGGGGAGTCAAGATAATTGTATTCTTTGCATGCAGGGATATATCTTTGAATTGCTTACTGCACACAGATACTGACCAGCTTTACTATCACACTGTTATTTAGACTTGGGCTAGGAAACATCACCTCTCAACTCTAATACTGTGTGCAACAGATGAAATATGACATACCCTCCAACATTTTATAATAGAAAATCGGTACACTTAGGGGCTTGGCTTGTCCTGTGAATGGGCGGGGCTTTAATCTGCTCTCATTTGCATGTATGATAAGGTGTAAAATCTCATTTACACCTTATCATATGTGCTAAGCACTCACAGGAGAGGGTCTTGTCACTATAACAGAGCTTTAGGAGTCTGTCCCTGCGGCTCTACTATAGTGATCAGATGCAGAAGGGCTGGAAAGGGAGTATAGGGGGGAGGGAGCAGCTGGGGTCAGAATCCGGTACAGGAGCCCTTTTAGCCGGTACAGACCATGAAAAACCGGTACTGTACCTGCTAAATAGGTACAGTTGGAGGGTATAATATGACTCCCCTGCAATCAACATGGTTTAGCCCAGGAGTAACTAATTTCAAGCACTTAAGTCTCTATCCAGCCCTATATCTTTATTTCCCCTGTAATTTGAGTCTCTGTTGCTATTTGTTCTCCTTGGATTTTCACACCCTCATTAGAGCCAGCATATTCTTCCTAAACTGTTTAATATGTAATAGTAAGTAGATGAACATGAAGTATTTGCTGTAAGCGATACCTGATGTACAGGAAGTCAGAGCTGAAGCAGTATAGAAATGGGTTTCACCGTTTGCAGCAGTCTGAGGTGAATGTGAGGTTACGCAGTGTGTGCCAGTCATGAGATGGATTATTGTGTTATGTTGGTTTTCAGCTGACTGCATTCAATGACTATGTTCTGTTTTTAGAATACTGGAATCTCCAGTACTTCAACAACACCAGACCTGGTTGAAAATAATGTCTACACTGATTTATCGTGCAATCATTTACCCTCCTGAGCAGGCCCACATCTGAGAATGCAATCTTCCAAACAACCAATTAAAAATGTATGCCATGTCTAGTGCCCAGGCACATCAATCTGTCACATTACCAACACACTTTAACTCCAATCCCTCTCTCTCTGCATGTTATTTACCTTCTCTGTTTATCACAGCACTCTGCTGCCTGCCTATAGCAGCATTTTTGCCACCTGACCCTCCTGTTACAGCCATCCTTTACTACTAGGATCTGCAAACAAAGTGCAAGCTCTCTGTAGGGAATCAATGCTTCGCTGGCAGATCACTGTGGGATCTTGCTGCTGTAAGCAATATTCCTTACCATGCAGCAGCACTAAAGACATGCCCTGCTTCCTTTTTCATTAGTTAGCTGGGCTTGGGGCCAAAGCCTGCTGTGGTCACAGGCTTGGTTGAAACTAGGCCTCGCATCTGCTGTAGAGCCCATGTTGTGTGTAGACTGTAGCTACCGCTGTGTGAGAGGAATTTGTGTGAATTTAATTATAAGGATGTATATATTTAATAATTATATAAACTTTTAGTATAATTCTAAAATTGTAATGCAGTTAGACTGTGTTCTGTACACTGCATGGTTCATCAATCAGGTACAGGCTGGGCACCTCTATATGCCAAGAGCTTAGCATAACCTCATCATAGAATTTGATGGCAGATAAGAACCACTTGTCCCCTCTGGTCTGCCCTTTTCACCAACCACTCACCCTTCCTCCAGACTTCCCCCATACCCAACAAATATCATAGGGCCGTATTCACAGATCCGTTTTTTAGAAGTATAGGCACGCACGTAGAGAGGCAACACCCATGACACGCCCCTCTCCCGGCCGTGCAATCGTAGACTTACACCTCCATAGACCACTCTGATCTTTCCGTGTGTACTTACGTGCGTATATGTCTTTCGTGCATGTGATTCTTTATAGCCACACCCTCAAGCATTCATTTAAATGCCCTCCCCCCACCCACTTTCATGTCAGTTTTCAAGTACGTACTTCTACGCCGCCCACCCGTACGTATGTCCCCAAGTGCGATTCACATGCCGGTGCCTAAAGCATGTGCAGTTAAAACATACCTAAAAATATGCACACAACTCCACTTGAATACAGTCCATAGTCTTTATGCTTTGATACAGGTTTGTATGTAAATGTTTAAAAATGTGTTCCTTCCACACCCGGCTACAAGCACTGAACTCAAGCACATTTCTGTAATTTATTGTCGTCTGTTGATAAACCATGTTTATCCCTTTTAAAACATGAGAGAGAAATTAATGTAAACAACTAGACTGCTTATCTAGTCTTCTAATAGACCATTTTAATGGGTTTTTGGGTTTTATGTTTTTGCAAACATATAGAAACTATATAAATACTTTGGGACAGCTTTTTTTGTTTTTATAGCTTGTTTTTATATCTACTATTTTTAATACAACCAATTGTTTTTAGAACGGTAGTCTACACCTTTTTTTTTTTTTAGGGAGTACCAGTTACCCATTATACAATTATGTCAAATATCGCTTAGCATATCATGTAGACATATACCTGTATATATTTTAGATATATATTTTCAAGGTTTTTGAAGTTTACATATTTTTGCAGTGATTTTAGATGCATTTTCTACATATGCTGTTTAGCCCCCAAGCTATTTTATTAATAATGTCCTTGGCCATTTGGTATCGAAGCGCCTCACAACTTTACCCATTTGCTCTAAATAACACCTGACCATGGTTCAAGAACCCATAATCTAGAAAATGCTGCCACTTATCTGCTAATTTAGGCAATTTATTTTTGTCCCTTGTACTTAGGAATCCCGTATTTCACCATGGAGCCAAAGGACAAGGCTGTGTTCCCAAACACCCCCTTTAATATGTCTTGTGCGGCTGTTGGACCCCCAGAGCCACTGACTATTATTTGGTGGATGGGAGATTCTCCAGTTCTCAGGAAACCGGATAAGTCCTGGTCTGTTCTGGCTGTGCCAGGTGAGTACTTGGACTAGTAATGTGTTCCGTGGCTTTGTCACCTTTCTGTTGTTGTTAATGTAGAATTATTAAGAGTGACCCTTTTGTGATGAAAAAATTAGGTCATGGGGCATATTATCCTTTGGGCCAGATTCAATTAGATTTGCAGCCCATTATAGATGGGAAAAAGCTTGTGGTGCGCATTTTCCAGTACCGTATATTACGGTACCCGATTTTTACGCGCACCTCTATGAGGTGCCAAATTTGCACAATTAGCTTTGCACCGCCAAGAGCGCGGCTGCGAGGCTAATTAAATCTGGCCCTATGTGCGTATATTTGAGTTCTGGGCATGTGCAGTATATCTCCTCATAAAAATATACAATGAGAGTCTTCACTTGTGTGAATATGGTCCATATACTATATCCATGCAGTTTCAGAACTGAATGCAAGCTTCTCAAAACAACCTAATAGTTTCTATACATCAGAAATAATAATTAACATGATGGGGGTTCATACACAGATGAATAGAATAACAATCATATTTTAGCACTCTGATTGGTCATTAGAGTTTTAGGAGGAAACTTAATCTGCATGGCATTGTGTGATTCGCTGGATTGTATATGTTCATTACATGTAACTATTACAGCTTAAGGAATGTGAAAATATTTAATGTAAGGCAAAGGCCCATATTAGATTACATCCGCTTCGTTCCTCATAATGGACATCATTCACATGTGGAAATTTGGGCCAGACCACATGCATTTTGAGTTTGCCCATCCCACCCATTGGCTGAGGTTTGTAAACAAGTAAGGGTATAGAAAGACAAAATACTATAAGGAAGTAGAATTATTCATATATTGTATGCATCCAGATGTCTGTTCCTCAGCTAATTTCCATGTGTTACCTTCAGAAAATTGAATGTGGCCCCAGGCTGTCAAAAGTCTGTCATGTGAGTGGTTAAAATGGTAACTCATGTGTTCCCTACTAAACAGCTACCTTGGAGCTTATTGTCCCTGGACACCTGGCATCCGTGGTGGACTATCCATGGTAACGACCAGCGAGCCTTCCTTCTTAAACACTGTGGGAGCAATCAACAATGTGAATGGGTCAATTTGCAATAATATTGGCTAAATATTTTGTCCAACAACAGTCCAACTTATTAAACTATACCAACATACTATTTATTAGCCCATTATCAAGCAGTAGTCTGAGTACTGGACTTTATTAATCCATTATATATGTATTGCCACTGTGTTTATAATCACATTTTTGTGCATGTAATCAGATAGTTTTAGAATTATTAGTAAATAAATATACCCCTTGATTATCTTATCAGTGTAAGTCGTTATGAGTTACAGTGCCACTCTACTTTCTTGTCTTTAATGTCTGGATAGCTGGCAGAATTTTCCTTTTGTTGGAATATTTGATAGATCAAAACTGGAATTCTGGCCCTATGTATGTAACCTTCAGCAATTGCAATGAATCACACAGAACATGATTTATTTTACTGTGGAGAGACAAACTGCTGTAATCTCAACATTCATTTGGGATTCCTTTCACAACAGACGGAAACTTTTTCTGTAAAGTAATATTTTGCAAGACCTGTCAAACAAGCCAGGTTACCTGTGTCTATTCCATGTGCTATGTAAGAGCTTACACTGTCATATACCATTATATCCACCATTACAGATTTGTCTATATGATAAAGAACCAGACCTGAGTGCAAAGACTATGTGGTGTAATATATATTGCAGATCTCACAAAAGACTGGTGTAACTTATTTTTCTTCTTTTCTTTCCTCTTTAAAACAGACATATTGGGCCTGATTCAGACTTAAGATGAAGCTTGAAATTTTAGGACCTGATTCACACTTAAGAATCTTTTTAAAATAAGAACTTAAAGTCACACCTGGGCAAATCCATGTAGATTGCAGGGGAGTCATATTTCATCTGTTGCAAACAGTACTAGTGTTGAGAGGTGATATTTCCCAGCCCAAGTCTAAATAACAGTGTAATAGTAAAGCTGGTCAGTATCTGTGTGCAGTAAGCAATTCAAAGATATATCCCTGCATGCAAAGAATACAATTAACTTGACTCCCCCTGAAANTCCATGTTGAGGGGAGTCATATTTCATCTGTTGCAAACAGTACTAGTGTTGAGAGGTGATATTTCCCAGCCCAAGTCTAAATAACAGTGTAATAGTAAAGCTGGTCAGTATCTGTGTGCAGTGCAGAATTCAAAGATATATCCCTGCATGCAAAGAATACAATTA